>VWPW01021686.1:2772012-2907279 GCA_013389825.1 Crypturellus undulatus
TCCTTTGATCCATCTGTGGATTTTTCTGTTCCTAGGATGGCACTGGCAGCTAGGGGAGAAGCAGCTCCAAAATATCCATTGGTTGCAGCAGTAGCAGCAGCCAGGCTACCTAATGCAAATGTCCCCGCCGTTCCACCAGCAGTGCTGCCACTGGCTGAGGCTTCACTCGCATAGGTGGCCAACAGATTGGCTGCTGCTGCTGCTGGGTTGGCACTGGCAGCTGCTGCAGCCAAAGCCCCTGTAGCTGCTGCCTGACTTAGGCCTAAACCTAATGTATTGAGATTATATCCATAGCTGGCTAATGTGTTAAGTGCAGAGGTGATGGCCACCAGGTCATTGCCTGTAAAGCCAGATAAAACTGCTGGAAAGGCTGCCACTCCAGCAAGGTTAGCATGTCCTAATAGCCCTGCAGCAGCTGCAGCAGTTGGTAACACTTCAGCAGTGTTTGCATAAGGAGATCCGGTTGGATTGGAATTGGCCACTGGACCTGTGACATTGGCATAACTGATATTGAGACAGCTGCCACTCTGTGGATCCTCTTGTATCTTCTGGATGATAAGTTCAACAGCTTTTCGGTTTTGTTCAGGTTCTCCACTCACAGTGACAACCCTCTCTTGCAAGTTGATCCCATCAGGTTTCTGGGAAAGCTGCACCCAAGCCCCTGACTGCTCCATTATAGCCTTCACTGTAGCACCTCCCTTCCCTATTATCAGACCTGCTGTGCTGTTGGGAACTATAATCTTTACCTGTAATTAAAAAAAATATATATAAATAATACTTCTGCTATGTGCATAAATACTATCATATTTTGCTACCCTATAAAAGGAAGGAAAAAATGAAGTAAATTAGTTATTTTTCAAAAGAAAAGGCAAAAGAAAATTATTAAAAAGAAATACAGCTGATCACGCTTTTTAATGCATTGTGTCTGTTTAAAATACACAATTCAAAGAAAGAAAGAGAAAGTAACAGGAAAAGCATATTTACCAACCATCTCACACACAATATATTGCCTTCAGCTTAGCACTTTTCAGATCCAAAAACAAAACAAAAGCAGACATACTAGTATGGAAAGATTATCTTAGGTTGTATCAAAGTGCAAATTTTCATCTGGTTCTTCTGCTTCCACACTAAGGTAGCAATTCAACTTTTAAAATAAAACCTCCCTGAAATTCTTTTCCCTTAGAATATTTATAATATAATAGTAATAATAATAATAACAACAACAACAATAGCACTTGGCTAAAGCAAGTATGGTATAGTGCAGATGGATAATACGAGTTAATCTTGAGCAGGACATGATACTGATTGTTCAACACATCAGCTACATCAGAAAATAGAAATTCATCATGTTACAGTGTATTATTCAGCCCATGCTAATGAAGTGCAGCAGAGAGAGGGCAGCCAGCTGCGAAGGATTTCGAACGAGAAAAATATGGCATTTGTATGCTATCATCTCTGGTGAAACGTCTTCAAATGAAAGGTAGTTCCCTAGAAATCCTGCATTTCCTTGCTTAAACAAGTTTCAAACTGATTGATACAACTTCATTAATGTCAGCAGATTTATTCCTCTTTCAGTCATTGCTGTGAGTGAAGAATGACACTCAAGATAAAAATTCAACATTATACCTTACATTTTTTAGCTTTTGCCTTCTATACATATTTTACAAACACCTTCCAAAGTTTTAACGTACCATCTGTCTTAAGATGTTGAATTAATGTGATGTTTTATCTTCACAAGAAGATACTTCTAGTAGAATACTGATATCCATTCATCAAGGTTTCACTGACTATATACTTGGGAACACTTCTCAATTTGCCAATCTTTTCATCAAAATGTGCCATCTAAAATCTCAGCAACAAATCAATACATGATAGAAATAAAAATAATATTTGCAACATTCTTAATTGCCACCTTATTGTAAAGTTAAGCAGCTAATTACAAATAAAAATACATGCCCTAGAAATATCAGCTATTTCTGCTCTTCTTATCCATTTTAGATATTTTCATTTTCTCTGACAGTCATAACCAAGTCTTTGAAAATCCAATGCAAATCTTTGCAATACAATTTCCACATTATGAAGAGTTAGATTTTCCACTTAAACAGCAAATACATAACAAATTTTAAACTGTCATACTACATTTTACACTGAACTGTTTTACAGTTGCCATTAAATTCTTAGTTTCTTTGGAATATCATTCATCAAATTCCCTGACATCCAAACATGATCTACGAAATAAAATAACCAAAATATTACGTTCCAACTTATTTAAAGGTGAACTTAAAAGTATGGTATCAAAAAAACCTTTTGTCCATCCTTATGTTATTAATAAACACTTAAAAGAGTTTGGTGTACACATACACATTATAAAGTCAGGACACCTCATTGTCCTTTCAAAATATAGCTTGCCCTATTCGGTGATCCTGAATGATCGGCGTCCTGCCTTTTTTTTTTTTTTGACTTGGCTTTTCTGTCAGTAAAACAAAGAAACAATCATTAGATTTGATTTGATATCTGGGACCTAGAGCCAAAATATATTAACTAATTTCAAATATTGCAAAAATTGCCCTAAATATCTCTTTTGTGTTTTTCTTTCAACTGTCCAGAAATAAAGTTACTTTGCTGCAACACAGAAGTGTCAGGCAAGAAACTCAATAAAGCCTTTAATGAACCATTTTTGCATGGCACAGCTTTGGAAATTATGGTTTTGTGCCACATGCTACAGAAGACACTTAACTGGCTGCACTGATTTAGGACATACTATCAGCTTCTTCGGGAGATTTTCACAACTGTAACTTGCCAGGTCCTGCTTAGTGTCATAACCAACGCACGCAGTTCTGATAAGCTAGTCACCCACCAGAGCGATGTGTGTAACATAAGAACTTAAAAGCAAAGAATGTATGAAAACAGATGATGGATTTTGAAAACAAACAAACAAACAAAGAAAACCAAAACCCATATTCCAAAGAAAATTAGAGAAAAATAACATAGAACTTTTGATTTTTGAAGCTGGGAGTGTGAATCAAGTAGACTGTCGTGTGGGGGCACTTTTACTATTACCAGTGTTTTAGATATTTTTTAATATAAATACAAATGTTTTAATAAAAAATTTATCTCACTTAAAATAATTTTTGCATTTTCCAATAATTCCAATAATATTTTAGAATTCTTAAGAAATCTGAACTTAGGTCATTATAGATGTACTTATTTTTTGTAGTACTGTGACTTATAACTACTTACTTAACCTTGATATTATGGTTAGTTTAAAATCATTTCATTCTGGATTATAAACTTCACTTGTATACAAATATTCTTAAAGTATTTTATTTCCTTCTAAAAATGTGAGCTTTTTTTTTTTTCCTGAAAAAAAAAAGTAGTTTCCTAGGGAAAAGTAGTTTCCTAGTAGTGTCCTAGTGATTTCCATATTGGACATTTGTAACTGTCTTTCTAAACTCTAGTGCAGCAAACTCAAGCAAGATCTGAAAGTGAAACAGGCCTCACTGGAGACAGCAGCATCCTCAAGGTATGGCTCTGAGGACAGTCTTGCCTGCCTTTAGCTATAGACACTGTTGTAATCAATCATTGATGTGATCACAAAGGTAAACTGAATACTTGATTGTAGGACAGCATCATTACATACGTAATATCACAGTTACAGATGTAATACACATGCAAATCCAGGTTAGTACAATGTAGCTAAGATTACTCTAAAGGACTAATAGTAATAAAATAAGAATAATGGTTTAAATTAAACACAACCTTAAGAAGACAAAGATCTGAATGTAAAAAAAGGAAAAAATTTTCTACTAAGTTTACCATTTTCCCACTTGGTATCACAAAAATTTATTTCACTTACCACTAAAAGCTCAGTTTTTCGGATAAAATTATATACCTAGTCAGAAGAAAAATAAACAACCTCCCTCTGCTATCCATCCACTCTGCCCTATTTAACTTTTTTTTTAGCAACATAAACAACAAAAAAATTGTGATGCATCTGGAAAACAAAGCTGGAATTTATTTAAAAAGTTATATGTTGGTCTGCTTCTGAGTTAAATAAAAATATCATTTCCTACCTATTGATTTTAAAATATCAAATTGTCTGTTTAATGACAACCCTGTTGTCAGAGACCCTTGTCAGAGAAAACATACTACAATCAAAATTCAGTTTAACAAATCATAAATGCATCTTTATGTAATATGCCTCATACATAACTTAAATTTTGTTCTTGCTGAAATGAAAAGCAACATTATTTTGAGATATTCAAAATTAAAATGTCTGTATTTGTGATCACTGCTTGAAAATGTTATTTAAAAATTGAGATAATTTAGTTTAGAATTAAGCATTTATAGTTTTATTTTGTTTTGGTCATATTAATCTTGCTATTTATTTGTAATTTTCTATTTTTAACTTGTATTCTCTTGATTTTCCTTGGTTTACATATTGAAATACTTTTTAGGACAAAAGAATACTGGTGTTGCATTCTAATATTGTATCTTGCATAATAAGGCATGGACCTCTAAGTGCCAGCGCACATGAAACAACGTAGTTATAAATATATGTATTTTCTTTGCTGTTGATGCTTAACATTCTTAAGGTCACAATTATTAACAATCAGGTCACAATCAGGTATGAAAAGATACAGTTACACCTGCACTACCTGAAAAAGCAAAGACCATCTACTTGGTTTTACATTAACCATGACCAGCTTAAAAATTACAGTCTCTCAGTGAAATGACACAGTTCTATTAGTGGCATCTTATGGATAAGATATTCCAAAAGCCATTTTAACTCATAATTGAGAAACCTAAGTACTATCCAAACTCTGAGCTATCCATTGAAGACATCTTCCACTGTGTAGGAAGTTAGTGTGTATGTTCCTGGCTATATTGAAACTTGTGCTGCAGAAAGCAGACTCAGTAATGAACGTAGTTAGAAACATAAGCTTAAAAATATATATGTAACCTTTCTTTTATGCTGCATGGAAGGAACTAAGCTCTTATGTCATGCAAAATAAATTTTATAAAAATAAAAGGTCACAATCTCAGCATTTGCTTACTCGGAAAGCAAATTAATTATTTTCATGGTCATCAGACTGATCTATGTTAGGGTAAATAAGATCAAAATTTGGCTCAGAAAGTAAAGTACTTCTCTTCCTGAAATGGATCAAACTATAAGAGAAATAAGTAATTTCACCGTATAAGTTTTCACTGATACATTATTGTATCTTTAAAAACTTTGACAAAGATAATATTTGTGACAGACTAAGGAACTGTGGCGTATACGAAGGGCTCATGTCTTGTCTCCCCAATCCTCATTCCCACTCTTCTACGAAAAACACCTCTGATTGCCTACAGTAAGATTCCCAGTGCTTTTACTCTTCTGATGCCTAACCCTTTCCTACCCCAACCTCTGATCACAACTCTCTGGTTACTTGCTCTCTTCTCGCAGAATTCAGAGGTGAAGGGATGGCAACTACAAGCTGCTGTAACCTCCGTGCCACCCAGCTAATACACAGTAGCTATCTGAGAAAAGAAGTGCTAAGATGAAATATAAGCTGACTGGCTGGATGACAAGAATTAGCACTCAATGAAATGAGGCTGTTATACCAATTACTGTGCGAATAGCTAAGGAGGCCAAAAACACTGCTTTGCCTAAAGCTTTACATACCGTAAGTGACATAGGCCAGCATTAAATTACAGTAGAAAAAGAAAAGTGTTACTGATCACAGAAAATGCTACTGAAACCTGGAAAAAATAACAATATGACAATGATTTTATTGCATCATCCTCTGTATCTTCCACCCCATAGGACTGTTTCTGAAAAGATTACACAGAAATTAATGAAAGAAGAAGCATTTATCTGCTATTCAGCTTTTTCCTTTCTTATTTTACTTAATTATGAATCTTCTCTAATAGTTCTTCATTTTTGTTACTATTAAACCTTTCAATGACTTGTTTTATATTATTCTATATTCTCTTAAGAGATACATCTTTACAAAGTATGTGCTATCTAACCTGACAAATTCATCTTAATTTGACACTGTCCCACATCATGCTTTCCCTAAAATAAATGATCTTCAAGAAAATCTCTACTCCCTCTACTCCCCAACTACTACAGTTGTATCCACTAAAATTTCCATATTTTAATATATCTTCTTTTTATGTCTTCAGTGCTCATCAACTTAAACTCCATGTAGGCTCCAGATCCTATACCTTTCAAAATTGCACTGTACCTGAATTCTAGCTGGCCACCTGACTATAGGCTTAGAGGTGATGAGGGGTTATTTGGAAAGTGCAAGCATGAGCCATGCACTATTTCTCTTGGTGGCAGGCTAACCAGACTGATACAGGGTTTTACTGGTGTGAGAGTAGGCCTGTGCCATCCATCCTTAAACTGAAGTGCCAGCATGATAAAAACTTGGAATGAAATCTGGGCCGACAGAGGATGTGATAGAGGTCAACAGGAGTCAGGCAGGGAGACAACTAATGTGTGTATTACGGGTGGTGAGGGACCTGAATCCTCCTGCCTGTAAAATACTATTTAGTGGTCTCATTACTCATTGGTAAAATACTCTTGAACTTACTGCCTTGCCCATGGTACTGAGCAGCTCTTGGAAAGCTATAAACCCAACGCCCAACACGGTTTCTTGTATCAAGGCAGGATGAGCTACTGAGAGGGCACGGCCATGCTCAAGTCACCCTATACACACAGCAGGCAGAAACACTGGGCTAGTTTGGGTAGGTGGGGTTTGTTCAGTGCTTAAAACAGCATATAAGTTTATACAGCAAAGCCCTACTGCCTGCATGTGTGTAAGGACTGTACACAGAAGTGAGTGGAAGGTCTCTTGGTGTTTTAATAGCTCTGAGTTAGGTTCCATATATACATATGGTGAGATGTAACTTGTTTTTTCAGAGGTGTGCCACACTAAAGTTCCTAGTTGCTCAGTTCAAGCAACTAAAATGATTGTAGGGAATCCTGCTTACAGACTGATAATTATTTGCAAATACAAGCAAAGCATTTTTGAAATTTCAGCTTTAAACCTAGATTGTAAATCAGTATTCCATCTCTGTTTATGTTAACTTCTATTTATTTCAGATTCTCTATATTTTTTGATAAAATGATGTCTAGAACTGAAGCAAATGTTGTCTGAACAAGTCCACTTGCACTATAGGAAGAGATTATCTGCATTGTTCCTCAGTATATATTTTTTTCTGGTCATGTCCATGCTTCTGAGATCCTTTTTTCACAAGAACTTTGTATACTTGGAGTACTCCATTCATGTTTTATCTTCAACTATGACAAGATGAATCAAACTTTGTTATTCCTCTCTATTGCCCATTTGCAATACTTTTGCCATCATAAATACAATTTCTTTAAGTCAACTCAAAGTTAAATTAACCAATTAAGAATATTTATTGCAATTAAAATAGCTCTTACTCAAGTTATAATCATCCTGTATTATTAAAAATATTTTTTTGTATGTGCCAGCATAGTGCAGCAGAAATTTAACCTAAGAACATAGGAGAATCTTAACATCTGAACACATTACAAACTGTTCCAATTAGGCTGTCTGATTCCTTCTCTACCATTTATCACCAGTGTTCACTTTGTTCCAGTTCCCAGACCACCTCTCAGCTGAGGCAGCATTTCTCAAGGGCATTATTTCATTTTAGTCCTAGAAACTCTCATAAAATACAAACCTAATTTCAATTTAAATGCTCAGAATTATTTACATCTGAAATCAAGAAGCTTCAAACTAAGCTGGAGAAGGATTTACTAGAGGAAAGAATGTATATGGATTTTTTTTTGCACAAATTTCAGCTTTTTCTTAATTCTTGAGCATTTTTCAATAGGTGTTTTATACTCAGTTTTATGCTCAGTGTTTTATCCTCGACTTTTTGAGGGACTGAAAGAACTACCTCACGGCAAAGAATCAGCAAATCATGGCTTTAAAACCCCACAAAACTGGTACACACTCTCAGAGTGTAGGCCCTGGTTCATAAGTGGAAAGGCTCTTTTCTCAAAAACAGGTTTTACTAAATGTGTGCATATGCAAGTTGCATATCGAAAAAATAGAGCTATTAAAACTGTTATTTACACTTAATTTGATGAGATTACCCTGTTCTGAAAAAAGTATTGTATAGAATTTACACACACACATATCCAGACACAAAAGTCTATGGGTAGCTTCTTCTTCTTCAGGAAACATAATTCAAAAGTGTGCATGTGGAAGAAACCAAAACCTAAATGATACATAGCTTTAATAACATATGGAGCAAACTTAACTTTTCTATTTTTTTCTTTGTAGCAAAAACCCAACATTTTTTACTTCATTGCATTAATGTTTCATGAGTTTCAAATTACATTTGCAGGGAAGTGTAATGTATTTTAAGTAGCTTCATTTATGCTTTTCACTTTTTCATAATTAAAAAAGAAAAAAATGAGCTGGTTACATAGTGAACTATAAAACAACAAAAAATAACCAAAGATTTTTACTGTGTTGCAGAACACATAGCATACATAGAAAACTAATAAGTTTCCAGCAAAATTCAAAATGGTTCACTTTTTTCCTATCTAAAGTCTGCCTGCAATTTTATCTTTCTTTTCCTCTTTCAACTAATTCATTGAATAGTGTTCTACGAACACATGCAGACATTCCACTCAGACAAGGATGGGTTTCACAAAAGAGTAAGTATTTACAGTTGTATTGAGTACAGTAATTTGGGATGCTTTTGACTGAAAGACACCATGTAATTATAATGTAATATCATTACTAGAATTGCAAGAAAGGTATTTCTTAATATAAAAAGATATGGAAAAGTAGTAGACAAAAATATTCACAACAATGATAGGTGTTAGTTTGGCTACTGGCTACTGGTTATGGCTTTTAAATCCTTGTCCAAAGCAGTAAACTACTTGCTTTCAGGAAGCATATTCAGACCAAAAGAAGATAGATATAAGAGCTACAAGAACATTTCTCAAGCTAAAATGTAAAAGCTGCCTATAACAGAGCAGCTATCAAATTGTTCTGATTGATATGCTATATTTTGATGAGAAATCTTGTACTTGATGAAAGCAATCACAGGGAGAAATTCTACGGCTTGAAACATGTAGGAGATTAAATGGTGTTAACAGCACACAGAGAATTAGGAACCCATCTCCCATTGATTTCAGGAAGATAAAAGTTTCAAAAGTTTTACATGGCTGGTGGATCTGCAAGACTAAAAGTTTACTTAACAGAAAAATAACAGTTTTCTTAGGGAGGTTTCGACTAGAGTAAGAATTTTCAAGTTAAATATGCAACAAACATCATGGAGCATCACAGATACTCATTACAAACAGTGCCCAATTTTTAGTATTAACTGAATGCTACTAAGCCTGTAAAGAATACAGCTTCCTTGCTGGTTCATGACTTTTTTTTTTTTTTTTTTTTTTAATAACAGCAATATTAGGAGAAAATGAATAATTGAATTTAATTAGGGGAAAATGAAATATTAAATAATGATCAAAAATATGATGCATTTAATTAATAAAGTAAATTACAGATCAAAAATAAGGTCTGAGTTACTGTGTAGTACCTTCAACATGTTTTGTAAACATTACCT
The DNA here is from genome assembly GCA_013389825.1 of Crypturellus undulatus. NCBI lineage: Eukaryota > Metazoa > Chordata > Aves > Tinamiformes > Tinamidae > Crypturellus > Crypturellus undulatus. The sequence continues at coordinate 2,781,619 of VWPW01021686.1, forward strand.
GTCTCTAACACATACAGCTTTATGTTAACGTACACAGCCATATATGCAACACCTGATTTTTACAAGGTTCTTAAATGCATTCATTAAGGACATTTGGCAACTAAAATCAAAATTTAAGTTCATAACCTACACTTTATCTATCTACAGAAGGCCTCCCTTTTCAAAGATATAGAAAGACTATGATTCAGCAGAATTATTTCAATTTTACAGTGTGGAAAAGTAAGATTTGTAAATTCTATCAAAAAATATAAGCCTCTTTCTTTATCCAAGCTCACTGAGGTCTTGTAGGAAAAAAATCATGCAGAAATTTTTTTTTAAACTTTTTTGTGTTTGCTATAGTGAAAAAATCTACTAAATTTATTTCAGATTTTAGTGATGGCTGATAGAAAACACTGAGTTTTTAATCACTGCCAAAGCTACTGAAAAATTTTAAGGACTTTGCAGCAGTTGTTTCTTCTAATCTTTGCTTAGAGTTTGTCAATATAGAGATAAATATCATTATTGCTAAGATGTCAGAATCTTCAGTTGTTTCTCCAGTAACAGAAAAAAAACCCTATATTTCCCATATTTTATTTTTCCTTTTAAACATATTGATATTTTTGAAGGGTTCAGTCCAACTTCAAATAATCACAAAAGCTTTTTTATTTTTTGAGATACAGGACACTTCCAAGAATCTCTTAAGTAAGGCTGTTGTGATTGTTAATTGTTCAACTAATTGTTCAAAAGCAGCAAAATTTAATCCTGAATATTAGGAAAACAATCTCTGTGATGAAAAACACAGCTCCAGATGGGAGAAGTAGGAGGAGGGGAATTAGGGGGAAGCAGATTAGAGAGCCTAGGGAATACGCTGCAGCTGTGATGCATCACACCACTGCTGCTGGGAGAGCACCAAGAAAAAGGTGAATGTTCAGCTAGTCAATAGTTTTAACATAGCAAACAACAGCCTGGTATCACTGATCTACATCAACTGCATGAACTGTACTGGGCACTGCATTGTATTTGTTATTAAAGAACAGTTTTTAAAAACTTGCAAGGATGATATTCTTTGCCAGTTTTGAATTAAAGCTGCATGAGCACAATGGGTTTCCTGAACATGTGTCCCTAGCAAATTTGTAACATGAAGAATTGTTTTGAGGGGAAATGATTACTTTGAGCTAAAGTTTATTCCTTCTAAGCCCATTGAAGAAAGAAAGAAGCCCAAAGGTACTCTGTCAGGTTTAGTCACTAAAGTGTAATGGGAAAATATTTTACTAAGAGTAATATAAATAGAAATTTTGGCATGACTTATTCCATTTAGTAAACATCGATATTCCTTCAGATATAAAATCACACTAAGATGGCACAGCTTAACAGTTTTCAAAAGAAAGGGAAGATGTTGAACACTCACAATATCTAGCTAAGTTAAAAAAAAAAAAAAAGAAAAAAGGGAAAATGCTTATTATTGTCTCCACACATCAGAGAATAGTACATTTATTTAAACAAAAGAAAATAAATGAAATAAATCTGAAACTACAAGAATTTGTATATATGACTCTGTAATATTTGGTTACTTTTATGCAGAAACAATCTCAGCACATTTAGTGCTTAGCAAACAGCTTCAGAACAACTAGAGAGCACAGAAGCTACATTTTTAGCAGTGCCTCTTTAAACCATTTGTTCACCATTCAGCCTATTCTAAAAACAATAATGCAAAACAAAAGGAAATGAGCCCATACGCATGACGTGCCCATGTCCCTTCCCTGTACAGACACAATGAGTGAAGCCAGCCCTACCCCCAGCACCAGGAACTCACAGCTGCAAGGGCGCCGTCCATGAGGGTTCTCAGCGCTGAGACAAACGCAGGCTCTCTACATCACCCAGCCCGGGGAGAAGCAAGCACTCGGCTATGGAATCACTGCAAGAGAGTCTCCAACCTTGCCTTTCAAGCCGTATTTCTGCACCAGGCTCATAGGTTAGCGATATTAAGTGGTATCAACAATACGGATTTTCACTGAGAGGTCTGCTTTATTCAGTCTACATTTAATTATACATATAGAATTAAGGAAAGAGCACAACGGAGGATTACTGATGAATACTGTAGACCTGATATAACTTTGCACCTACTCTATGGATGCTCTGTATTTGTGGACTACAAAATTATAAGGTAAAACAAAAGATAAAGCCTATAATATCATCTACAACCACCAAGAATAAAGTAAACATGGTGGAATTATAAATTACTAGCTACATTTATTACTACTAGCTACTACTGACAGTAGCAAACAGCAACAAATACAGATGAAATGAATGCACTGCATCTAAATGTACACTTTTGGATTTTTATATGCAATAAAATAATATTAATCCTTCACATCCCTTGTACATGGTTTCTAATTACAATCCTGGGTTAATTATACTGATCTCTATTCTTTTCAGCAGCAGAAGAAAGGGGAGACACATGTGAATTAATGTCTCTGTGCTCACTCCCTTAAGGTCTCAGCCCAGTGGACAGAAGCTGCTTTATTTATGTCCTGACCCACAGCTAGTTCTGTCTGTTCTCACAGAGCTGCCCGGGCTGCTGAGAAGATCAGAAATGCGCACACAGCTACCCAACCCTTCCACACAACTTTCATCAGCAGGGCCTGTTTCCTGCTCCATGGAATGAGGAGATTCATATGTTTCACTGTACGAATGGTAAAAATGATAACCAATCTAGCTTATGCGACACACGCATGCTCTGCCTAGATTTTAGTGGTATCAATGGCCAGACAACCTAGTTTTATGGGTTAAGCAGCGCCCACGGGCAGCAGCTGAGACCTGATCCTTTCCTGCGGACTGTTGCTCAACTATAAAAAAGTACTTTAGGCAGCAAGAACTACTCAGCTGCTTCTTGAGAAGACAAGTCCAGAGGTTAATTTGAGCATTGCCTTCACACAGGGAAAGAAGTTAAGGGCAGCTAAAGATAAAACATTTAAATGTCCATCCCTCATAAAAATGGTCATTAGGAAAAACTTGTATTGGGAAAAAGACACAGATTTGCTAATGGGTGGAAGGTTAAAATTAAGCAAGCACCTGGGATCAAAGACAGTGCTGGTTTAGTCCTTGGTATTCAGCCAAGTAAATCTACATGCATGTGTCTAATCTACATGCATATCTATATTTTTTTGTTGTAAACTTGTAGTTTGGCATTTTTAACCAAGAGAGTCACAAAAGAGCAGTGATTCTTGCAGGCAGACACAAAAGAAAGCAAACTCTGGAATAGGCAGAGGCAAATATAGAAATTAGCAATTGTGGGCATAAATATAAACTGAAAGATTTGTAAGGCCTAACACAAACCAGTGAGCAAAGCTTGCCTAACTCATCGATAAAAGCTGTACTTACAGGAGGTAACAATACTTCCTTGTGACAGGTGTAGATTCTGAATTCAGATCACATTAAATTTAGCTCAGTAGGAAAAAGTGCAGATATTTATTATCAGACTACTAATGTGCAGAACATACTGTCTCCACACATCCATACTCTGTGCTATAGTCCTGTAATCTCTAAAGCCCAATTTCCTTATGGGAAACAATGTATAAACAGGAGACAGAAAAGAAAGTAACAACTTTCCAGGTTTAATCAAGCCTTAAAAAAGTCAAGCACAAGCAATAACTGAACACAGATAACTTGCACACGTTAATAATTTTGGCTGGGTAATCAGCTGGTGGAAATTTGTACATAGAAAATAAAATAAAAAAGACCCTTTACTTAAATGAGTACTATGGGGCACAGCTGTTAAATATGGCTGTACTCACACATATAGATTGGATATTTTTATATTTGGATTAAGCATGTGCAATTATGTGTGTGCATTAACGTGTAAAAATAGCTTTCTAAGAATAACCTTGGAGTCAGCATACTCTAATGTTGGATTTATATCTCATTTCTCTTTTTAAAGTTGCACTGGGAAAGTATTTGTGCGTACCTCTTGTCCTGACCTCAACTCTTAGGCACAGTAGATCTCAACTGCTATGCACACTATGTACACGTTTCTCAGTTTCAGTGGATTAAGCTTTTTCTAATTTTCTTTGAGTAAAAACATAATGATAAATATGAAAATATATTAAAATAACATAAAGAAGTGCCTTAGCATCAGAGAGAGGGAGAAAATCAGATTTACTAATGAGTTTTCATTTCATAACAAATATTTCCCTTTATATAAAATGCTTGCTGACTGTGAAGTTCACTATAGCAAGGCAGAGACTCTTTGTTAGAAAGAGCTCAATATATGCATTACAAATTATTTATTAACTCCAAAAGTTTTAATTATAATTTTTATTTATATCACTAAGCAATAGTATTGCCAGCTTTATGATTTCAATTGTAGAAATAAATTATATTCCAAATGAAAACATTCTTTTTTTGGAAATGCTCATTTTTATGTTAAAAATCACCAACTTAGATGGGCCCTCTCATGCTTCAGTTGACAAATTTATACTCTTTTGTTTCATTTTTATTACTTATTTCTCACTAATAAAATGCAATTCAGGCTGGGCAAAAAGAAGGACTTTCTGCATTAGTAGTGTAAATATTGGGACAATGAATAATAGAAAAAAAAAAGTATTTCCCAAGTGGTGTATTCAGTTAACTTCTTATCATACAATATTAAATTGAAACTACTATCATGTGTGTTGAATAGCTAGTACAGACTGGTACAGGCTATGGAATATAATTACCATTATGTACCACTGTAGCAAGAATGTTTGCAGCTGAGGTGCTTTATAGTTCATGTTTTATAACTAGACTCCTTATTAAAATAAACCGAATAGAAAGGTATCTTTACATTCAAAATTACATAATAAAAATACATGTTAGAATTAATAATTTCTAAATTCATTTCTTAAATTCCAACTTCCAAAAATAATGTTTATCCCATCCACACCGCCATCTCTAAATTTATTATCATTCATACGCATTAATATAATTTACAATATACCTAGAAATTGTAAGCAGAAAAGATAACCATCAATGAATATACATGTATTTTGTTGTTCAGCCAGCCAATTTTCATTTTAAATATACATATAAAGTAGAATATGAATTATCTTTTTATTTGAAATAACTAAGCACGGGTGTAATGTCTAGTTACTTGAATACTGGTGAAATCTAACCTGCAAAAAGTCTTTAACAAAAAGTTTTTTTTTTGTTGTTTCTAAAATGGGATGTGATAATACTGTTTTCTACTACATTTACATAACTTTTTACTAAATATTTGAATGATCTGTTTTGTGATCAATAACAGTCTTCTAAGACTTGATTTCTTTTTTTCTGCCTTTACTATATGTGAGCATTGGTCTGCAGAAGATCTGTAAGGAATTCTATTCCACTTTAACACACTTTACTAAAGAATGATATTAATCATTTTACTCTATCCCATAAACCAATTTTATTTCATAAAGCAATAACACTTGAAAAAGCAGCTCAAATGGAGACTGCATTTCAGCATCTCACAGGTAGGGGGCAGATGGTAATTTATTATGACAATTATTACAAATACTCTCAAGAAAGTAAAATGGATCAAATTATTCTTACTGTATTTATAATTAGAGTAAGTGAACAATAACAATAACCAAAATAAGCATGGAAATAATGTGTTTGGTTACTAAAAACATGAAAGAAATATTTATGGTTGTGCGGAAACTACTAAACTGGAGGCTTTCAGAAATTTTAAATAAATAGATATTTAAAGCATATTTCTCTAATTCCATCCAAATAACATGTTCCAAGTTCCAATTATAATTGAGTCTATAGGACTGTATCGGTGCTGAATAACATGAGAAAGGAGAGCCCAGAAAGACCATCATCCCTACGGCTGCATTTACAGAGGGCTCATCTGAGAAGTAAGGGGAAAACACAAGGCCAAAAGACCAGTTGTACCCCCAAACGAATACTCTTTATAGCTAGAAAAGACAAAACATCAAAGTTATATCACTGTGAGATAACTGTAACGTCATGCTGGCACCTTACAAAGCTGTTGGGAACATTGCTCCTCTATAGAATTCTCTGAATGGCACTGACACACTCTGCTCTCTGGCAACTGTAGCCAAACTGTGAAACAACTTTCTGAGAATAATATTTCATGCATTACCTCCTCCTATAATGACAAAAAAAAGTTAGATTAATCTTAAAGCCAAGGTGGCTTCATAATTTAATTACTTGAAGGAGAGTATTAGCAAGCACCTTCCAAACTCCATGTACTTTTAAATCTGATGAACTAAATATATTTGTATTTCAATACAAGGCAGTAAAGGAAGTAGAAATTTCAGTTTAAAAGCATTGTGCATTGTGTTAAGCAGCATAGCAACATCTAAAGAAAGCTCTTTCAAAAAAGAATTTAATGTTAATGTATATAATAAACTATTCTTAAAGCTAGGAAATATTTAACTTAACATTTTAGAAAATGCAATGAAATTGTTGATAGGAAAACAGATACAAAGCATGAAGAAGGCTATATTCAGAGTCGTTTTTCTGAACAGAACAATAAAATACTTCTAGTGAAATCTAAATTATAACTGGCTCCTCAGAAACATCTAGTACCTTTGGAGCACTTGTGACCAATTATCTGGAAGATGTTCTTAAGAAATATGAGCACAATGTAGAAAAAAGAATGTTTTACAGGTAACAGTGGATTCAGCCCCTAGGCTTTTCTAAGGATGCTTATTACAGTCTATGGTCACAATTTCCCCACTGCTCCACTCTTTGGAAATTATGCCTCAGAATAACTCTTAACAGTTGTAGGAAGGCTAATTTATTTTCACATACACATGCACACACAAAATACTGAAAATTACTACCTGCATAAAAGTAGGGGAAAGTACTGCTGCTGAATAAGGTGCAAGTACCTATTGTTTTGGCTGCAGGGTAAAGAATATTAACAGCTATTGATTGTCCTGGATGGTATGCTACAGGCAAAAATATCTACCTCATCTCTAGAAGAGGAAAATTCTTCCTCTTATTCTTCTTATTCCCTACAGCACAATGAGTCTATCATCACCTTTTTTGATTTGCACACAAAAAATAACCTCCTTTTTTATTTAAGTCAGGCAGACTATTTTCATTGATGGTATGTCTCACAGCTACCAATGATATCACCATCTGATACAAAAGCATGCAAAAAGGCAGAGGACAAATCTGGCATACAGTCTCTTGGAAAGGGCAGCAGTGCACTGTCCTTACAAACGGTTTGGAAAAGCTATAGTGGTAATTTCGCCAAGTTAGAGAAAAAACAAACAAAAAACTATTTTATGCCCATCGTATAGTATTCTCTCCATGCAGAAACTTTATAAAACTCCATAACAAGGCTGGGCATAACGGAAAGATGCTACTGTACAAGATTTGCCCAGTGTGACAGTAATTTGTTTAATTTCGATGTCTCTTTCTAGATTCTCATATAACCTGACCCCATAACTTCTGAACTCGCTTGGACCTGTTATATTAAATTCTGCAGAGCTGAAAACTTAAGAGTTTGGTGTTCATGTGACTGATAGAACATACTGTGGAAAGAGCTAATAAAGTCATTCACATTTGCCTTCTGGAAATTGCTCTGACGTTCTGCTTGGTGGGGTTTCCTCAAGCAGCATATCAAGTGACTTGGTACCTAAGAATAAGACCAGCTTTTGCTCCCAATACTAGTTCTGAATGAAAACATCACCAAATCTGAGCATAAGGGATTGGAAGTGAAAGATAATCTTGGTTAGACAAGAGAGTCAAGTTTTCCATTAGTCTACATGATAAGGAATTTAGACATGAAAATATTTGGCATTTTATAACATGCTATTCATTTTCATTTTGCAATGAAAAATGTATTTTTGGAATAAAAGACATTAAAGAATTCTTTGCACAGGATACTAGAAGACCTTTACTGTACTTTGACAAGAGAAGAACATGTATCCTCCAAGTTTTATAGTTTTAATGATCCTTTTTCATAAGCAGGAACTTTTCCTTAGTACAAGGACACGGAAAGATGCCAAAACCCACGTATCTTATCTACGGATATCCTTAAATGATATAACTAAGTTCTAAAAGATCTTTAATTATCATGTAAGATTTTTTAACTCCTTAACAACTTGAATTAGATATTCATATGAGTCTAATGCAAAATCCATGAAATCCAGAAAGCATTATCGCTCTCAAAGATGTTCAAGTGTAGAATGTAGAAACTCTATTCTAGCCTAAACCAGACATAAATGTACATGATCACATTTTTCCCACAGCTCAGCATGTTTATAGAGAACTTAGAAGTAACACTTATTTGGAAATAATTTAATGAGATCAGAACCAGGCTTTAATTTTCTCCAAAAGTCACACTGCATAAAATTCATAAAGTGCTTACTAAACCATCTGAGATAGAACATTTCCAAAATTCTACTTTAATTGACTCCCTTTAATAAGATTTAAAACTAACGGTTAAACTACAGATTAAAAGTCATGATAGATTAAGTCTTCTTAAATCAACAACAGGGTGACCACGTAATATCTTGTTAAATGCTGTTTTCTGTGCCTATCAGCAGAACAAAGAAATGAAGTACTGCCTATGGGCTCTTTGTTTTCTAATCACTTCTCAAGCATTATTTTTAATGTGTATTTTTTTTTCTTGTTGTTCTCATTTTTGTCTACAGAATAAAAAATCCCAGCCCAACCACTGGAGTCCAAAATGTGGGGAGAAACTGATTGATTGAAGACAGTTAAGCTGATCCATTTTAATAGGAAAGGTGGCAATGCTGCCTGCCCACTATACTGACAAGATGCATCATTTTGAAGAGGAGAGGAAATAGAAAGCTAACTGTTTCTACGTGTATATCAGCACAAAATCAAACAAAAAATACAGTGTAAAATCATATTTTTACTTACAGGACAGCAACTGGCAGGTTATTCATGATGTCACAAGAATGATATACAAAGTGCTCAAAAACTTAGCAATGAGAAGCTACATCATTCCCCATGTCTCATGAATGCCCTTCATAATATTTCTTCAACATTCAGAAAGGAACAACAAACAGCAAACTCTAAAATTGTTCTGTCATGGGAGAACGGAGAGGAAAGCAAACAAGCAAGCCAATCTAAAGCAATGTGAATACTAAGATTTGCCTATTTGTCAGTGCTGAGAGTCAAATAACGAGTAAAAGATATACTCATTTTCCTATAATATTTTTTCAATTAATATTTAATGTATTATTACAATATCTAAAAATGCTGCTTTCATTCATAATTGTTTAAGAATACATTGCATGCAAAAGCACAATTGTTTCATGGTCTTGCAAAATAGAGGCAAAGAGTGATCATACAACAACAAAAAAATCAAAATAAACAGGTAAAAGCCATGAACTAATATAGGAAGCTGAAAAAATGGGGGAGTATAAATTAATTCTGCTTATTTTTTAATCATGAAGTGAAGTCTTTCAAACCAACAGCAGCAGGAAAGGCTAACTTTGAAGCACTGGAACCTCTACTCAAGTCCTCTCACTTGAATGGGGAATAATTGTCATTAACCCTTTCTAGACAGGTTATCTCAAACATTATTCATTAAATGCTATCCACAGTATGCCATAGGCAACCTGAGATCAAAATGGTAATCTGCAGTTTTATTAAGCTGAAACCAAAAAGTCACTGAATTAATAATCCATAAATTTAACTATACATGTGGAATATTAAGAAATTTTTCACACTACAAAGAGCGTTTTTTTTTTTTTTTCCAACAAATGCAGGCATATTCATTTGATCTTGTTACTATGACAATGTATAATGAGGAGTCAAAAATATCACTGGGTAACTGCATGATACCAAAGCCAGGTAGGTCTCTAGGTATAGAAAAAAAATCTCATAATGTGATGCTGAATAACTAAAGATGACAATTAAAGTCCTCACCAGTAGATATGCTATTGTGAGAAACTATGTGAAGATTGAAGAACTTCTAGAAATTTTCACATGCATACTATAATGCATATTTTGCAACATACCAACATATTTTATCAACTCCACTCCCCTAAACACCATGTTGTTACCATATTATTTTTTTACACCTCTGCCCTACCTACCAACTCTTAACTACTCACAAAAAACTACCTAAGCAAACATTCTGAACAAGTAAATTACAGTAATATCTGTTCTGTACTTCTACAGCAACTGCTATCAGAATGCTGAACAATTTTATATTAACTTAGCATTGAATTAAGGTTTGCAAACACCAAGTGGTACATCCTGAATCAGTCAATCCATGACAGAGCTAAAAAGAAAATAGTTTTTCTCAGAACCACTGTAAGAATGGCATTAAAACTGTGGAATTAAAATTAGATGAATATTGCAGTTAAAATACCACAGACAGAGTATCTTAAATACCCATCACATCAAACTGTCAAAAGCAAAGGAAGATAGCATTTTGAAGACCTTAGAAAAGCTATCCAGTATCCTGAGATCTTCATTAAAACTTACTGTTGGAACTTCAAGATTACTCAATTGACAAGGACTAGATTATTACAATATCAGTATGGTGCAAAACTTCAAAGCCTTAATGACAAAAGAAAACTAAAATAAAGTTTTCTTTCCTATTTTTCTTCTATCTCCTACAACAAACTAGATATGCAGTATCTTTAAAACTGTGAGTTTTCTTTAGGGATTGGTTCATAATATTTATTTTCATATTTTCCCCTTTCTATCAGGAAATAAAAGATTATACTTCTGCAAGTAATTTTAGATGAAGGGATAGGATTGTTTTTTAAAGCTAGCTCAACTACCCAGCTCAACCAGAACATTAAGGTAGCAAAATAAATTTGGAAAAATAAGAATGTTAAATTTTTTGAATTGGAAGAATTATTTACCATTAAAGATATCAATAAGATGATTATAAAATCATTACTATTTTATTTGAAAGTTAGAAGATTAGAAAATATGCTAAAATTAACATTTAGAAGGTATGCACTGATGAATTATTGGAAAACTACGATGAGACCTAATATCTTTTAAACTATCAAAACTCTATAACTATAATATGGAACATTTACAATTAACAGGTATTAATATATCCCCCAATCTCTATTTCCCTATGTACTGCTCCTACTGCAGTTTAAATGCGTTGTATAAAATAAATAGATAATAAAATCAAAAGTAGCAAATTCCTAATACAAAGATGGTAACTGTCACAGCTTTATGATGTACATATTGGATACAAGCAATAGCCATAAAATTGGCTCAGTTCCAAGATGTAAAATATTAAAAGAATATAAATTTTAGTAACCAGATGGCAAAAAGCTGCTTAAAAATAGTAAGCAAGGACATACAGTGAAGCAATTTGTACTCCTCAATTTACACTGCACTGATAAATTGATAAAATTGAATTTTAGGTGTAACAATAAAGATACAAAATATCGGATAGCATGATAAAAATTCAAATAGAACTAAAAACTGCATTTTTTTAAAAGGCTTTGAATGAAAGTAAATTTATATAGTAAATTAATGAGACAAAGTTTGTTATGCTAACTCCTATCACATTACCAAACTTAAGCCTATTTAACAAGGGAAGAGAAAAGGACTCCTCTTCTACACAGCATTCCCTGACTCGCTTGTAAGAGGGAATATTTGTTTTGGCCACAAAAGCCAGCAATAAAGGTCAGAACCAGTACCAGTCTCATTGGATAAAAAAGGGTATCAAAGACGGAATCCCTTATTATGCACAAATGCTTTCTGCACTGCATTTTAGGTAGTGCTTTGGACTGCCCTTATAGGTGTACATCAAATGGGCAAAACAAAAATCTAGATCAAGTCTAGACTTATATCATTTGTTTTTTTCCCTCTGAGATAACATTTGTACCAGAAAAAGAGATAAGAAGGAAAAAAATGCTGTAAATAAAGGAAAAGAGAATTTAACTAGTTTAATTATATAAATTTTTGTCTACCTACTATCAATTAGAATAAGTGTTAAACTAAGTATTAAAGCACCTATCTTCAAAATCTAGTAGAGAGGAAAAGGTTGTTCTATATGATGTTTATGATGTTATTCATCACCTTGAGATAAACTTCCCATTTGAAGGGTACTGCTGAAAAATAAAACTGATTTTCTCCTTCTGGTAAATAAAAGTAAAGCTATATTCTGCCAGTTTCAGGGGCATTCAGGAGCATCCATTACAACAATTCGGCTTTCAACTATATGTCTGTCAGTGTTTCCATTACAAGCTGAGCTGACCAAATTCACAAGGAGAGAGTATGATGTTCATGCTAAAACACAGGAAGATTGACTTGATATTTTCAGTGGTAGGCAGAAAGAGAAAGGGAGGAGAAAAGAGAGGGAGGAGGAGAGAGAGAGGGAGGAGGGGAGAAGGTGAAGAGAGAGGGAGGAGGAGAGAAAAATGTTATCTGAACTACTTTCTGAAGGTCCTTAATTATATCACATCTCTGCTTCCCTTTTTCCCTACTGGAAGCTTGGAGTGCATGGGCTTTTAACATAGACAAATGGCTATAGGAGTTGTAGCACAGAAACAAAGAAACCATTTTAATAGTAATACTGGAGACATACAGCTTTTGGGGGCACAAAACTAAAGGAAAAATACTTAAAGTGCATAGGTTTCTGTTGTATCCATGGCATTCCATTAACACAGCACAAGAATAATTTTGAATTTTTTTTTTCCAATATATGTTTTAGAGACTACCTTTTTATTCCTGAGAATTATTAAAAGAGAAGCTGCATGATCACTAGGCTATTAAACCGCCCCCCCCCACACACACACTACAATTCAACAAAAGTTGAAACTTCCATAAAAAGGGTTTATGGCGTCATCTGAATGGAGGAAAAGGCGTCTACTAAAAGGAAGAGATAACACAAGCCAGATTTCCTCCCTCGCTCCCCAGAGAGAGCTGGCAGGACTATTTTCCTCTTGTGCTGAGAAGCGAGCCTAGCGATTGCTCCATCCGCCACACCATCCCACCAGGAAGAGCAGGGGAAGGGGCACATCCGCAGGAGGTGAGCTCGGCTACACCCATCCTCCAGTGTTCCCAATCGGGATGACTCACAGGGAGGCACCCTGAACTGAAAGGTCCCACTCGTGCAGCAACCCTTGTTTCCTAGCATCAAGTATAGCTCAGACCTTTCTTAATCACTTCATTACTCCTCAATATAAAATAAACTCTTGACCTCATTCAAGTATTATAGAAAAGTGGATGATTTTAAACCTGACAAGCTACTACAGATACACAACACGGTGTATTGCGAGTTTATCTTCAACTTTAACACTAAATTTCCTGACTTCTGTCCAGTTAAATAAGCTCCTTCGTGTTATGTTACATAACATTTTGTGACAATACGCATATCTGAAGAGTTTTTCTCGGTTAAGAACCATCTGATCCAGCAGTACATCAAAATAAACATTTGGTTTTGTTCTCTAATTTTCTCCTATTGGTTACTTACATGACTACTGACAGGTTTGAGATTACCATGCTAGAACCTATTTTCGTGTACCCGCCGCAGTGCAGATACTTGTCGATATACTGGTGCTGCATGTTAATCACTGCTATAGCCTAGGAACAATTGCTGGCTACGTCACTTATCACTAGAATGAACAGAAAAAGCCTTAATTGCCTTATCTTGTGCTATGCTCTCACTGCTGAAACGGTCATAAAACACTCGGAAATACTATGAGGGCTAAAATAATTATAGATTAATATAAATAGTATGAGTTAATGATACATGCAGGTCCTAAAGTCACTTCAGGATCTCAATAGTCTTCTTCATTTATACATTTTTAATGTTGTCCAAAAGAGATCTTGATTATTTGTATAAGCACTGAATTGAAAAGAGGTTATGAATAAAATGCATTAAAAGATTTAATGCAGAATATGGGCATAATGCATACATTCGCAGATTCTTTTCTTAAGTTTGAATATTTAGCTAAATAACAGAATCACAGAATGGTTACCGTCGGAAGGGACCTCTAGAGATCATCTAGTCCAACCCCCCTGCTCCAGCAGGGGCACCTAGAGCACATGGCACAGGGTGGCATCCAGGCGGGTCTGGAAGATCTCCAGAGAAGGAGACTCCACAGCCTCTCCGGGCAACCTGTGCCAGGGCTCTGTCACCCTCACAGGAAAGAAGTTCTTCCTCACGTGGAGGTGGAATTTCCTGTGTTTGTACCCATTACCCTTTGTCCTGTCACTGGTCGCCACTGGCCCCCTCCTCCCCCTACATTCTCCCCTCAGGTACTTATACATATTGATCAGATCTCCTGTCAGTCTGCTATAAATCACTTGACAAAGCTCTCATGGAAAAACCTACTAGAAAAAAAATGAACCAATATTTTTACTTATTAAACAGTTAGTCTATATGTTACATTAGAATCTGGATTAATTGAAAAAATTATAGAACAAATGCAAAGTACTTCTGATGCCAACTAAACTATTTAATCAAAATAATATTAACTGTTAAATAAAAAGTCTTCCTTTTTTCCCTAACAATCATCAGCCTAATTTGCATTAAAAAAAATGGACGGAAAAAGATATAGAAAGAAAAAACAATATATTTAATATTTTTTAGAATAGCATGTAAGCAACTTTTTCAAAACTTTCTTACTATAATACACAAAATAATAAAATTAAGGAAGAATAAGTACTGAACAAAGGGTTCATATTATAACTCTATTTGTCTGCAAAGTTTTCATTTTCGTCCTGTGATGATGAGGCAGAACCACCACTGCTGGAATGGAAGGAGGTTGATGCAGAAAGCTTTCGAATTGAAGAGGGCGTATCACACATATAGTTTTCTTATCTCTTCTGAATAATATTTCTCTAAATTTGATTATATACTGCACTAGATATGCCTTTCAAAATAACTCAGCAATATGATATTATTCTAATACCTTATTGGCTGCTTATAGAAACAGCACATTCTAAGCATTTCACAAAATATCAGAGAATCTCTAATTAATAACATGGGTAACCTCAAGGGAAAATTAGCTTTTTGTGAATTTTTATTTCTGATATTACATCTAACTGTGCAAGATCTGATGGAAGCATTAAGTTAACCTAAATAAACAGATTATGTCTTAAAAAATATTAACACATACCAAACATACATTATTAGAAGAAAACTACATTAAGTTCAACAGCAAATCAAAAAGAAAAATAAAGACTAAAAAAAAGACTCTATTTTAAAAGCATGGTATGGAGTAAATTTAAAAATTTCCATAATTAATTCCGTAAGGCAAAAAAAAAGACAGCATGATGATTCATAACAAACTGGACATGTTTTCTCCAGTAAAAAGAGAAATATATGAGACTAAAAAGCTACTAAAAGCACAGTATATGCATTTAAAAATAAGACATGAACTAAACTTAGATAGATGTGCTTAATTACTTTTAAAGAGATTTAATATTATTTCATTTTTCAGCAATAAATTTTCACTTTTTCAATTTTTTCATTTTCAATAATTTTTTTTCAAACTACACTTTCTAAATAATAATCCTATGTTATAATTCATAAATAAATAGGCTTTAAACTTCTTTCTCAAAAAAAAAAGTCCATACAGCATTCCTAGCAGGATATCAACTAAATAAGTAGGGTTTTCAGGGTTAACACCATTTAATTTATAAATATTCTAGAAGGAAATACGTGTGTGCATATATACATAAACATACATACATATCCTATCCACAAGTACAACAGTATACATCCTTACTAGTTATTAATCAAATTTAAAAATAAATGACAAGGACTATTTCATATGATATTTTGCTTCCATCAGATATTTACAGAAGAAAAGCAAATAAACTGAAAGAAAAACGTTTCCATTCAATTTACCAAATTCCAACAAGTGTTAGATATCT
The DNA here is from genome assembly GCA_013389825.1 of Crypturellus undulatus. Classification (NCBI taxonomy): domain Eukaryota; kingdom Metazoa; phylum Chordata; class Aves; order Tinamiformes; family Tinamidae; genus Crypturellus; species Crypturellus undulatus. The sequence continues at coordinate 2,797,441 of VWPW01021686.1, forward strand.
ATGGTTATGGGTGTATATATGTGAATGAACGAATAAATCCTTAACCCACCATATCTTTTTCTCCAGTTTGCAAGCTGTCACCCGTGAAAAGTATGGTGTAGATGGTAGGATGATACTGTACCTGATTGGCTCTGGAGGTGGTCATGGGATCAGATGGAGAGGACTTGGTGGTAGTTGGGGAAGATGGCAATGTCTGGGAACAAAGCAGTTCAGGAGCAAATCAACCTTTACAAGCCTTAGACTGAACAGTTAAAAAATAAATAAACCAACAAAAGTAACATAACTAGAAAATTAAAATAAATAAAAAATGCTTAAGACAAAATCTTACTCCTACTCATTAGAACTTAATGGAATTTAAGGTCAATTGGATAAATAATGCATGTAAATATGCATGCTTATGCATGTAAAAACAAATTCATGACTTGAAATCAAGATGGTGAACTCACATAGATACTAAAAAGTATGTTGACCACATGAGGAATATATTCTTTCCTCTCTCCTTCTCTTGGGGAAAACGAAGACTATAATAAACACAAATTCCAGCAAGTTCAATGAGCACAATTAAAAACAGTTATTGTATATAAACAAACAGGGCCGATGTTGAAAGGAGATCGTGAGATTTACTTTGGCACCTTATTTTGCATCATTCTATAGCAAAGACTCTAAACAGCAAAACGATTCCATAATAATTTCATGTTCCATATGTTAAAACAGAAGCTACTGAGTAGCAATAAATTAGCTACTAATATATTCATTGTTATTTTTTAATCGAGGCACATGAAAAAATGTAAACATCACTCTCATGATGCATGAACATGCAACTAAAACCTTCACAACAAATTATTACAATATATTTATAATTAGTAATAAAAATAATCATTTTTAATTGGGCAAAGATTAGTAACATTTCATCAGCCTGTGTTCAAAATAAACACAAAAAAGAATTAAGAGTCATATTTATTGATCAGATTTTCTAGATGATATACATATGCTTAACATTAATTCTTGAACACATCGAAAAAGCACTGCTCTGTTTAGAATTTTTATATATACATAATATTATTAAAGATTAGATCCTAACAAAATAACTCTTCCTTTTGTAACGTAGTGGAAATGTCAGATTTCAATTTTCAAAACATAACATACAATACTCATTCAAAGATTGTTTTTTGACATCTTGGTAAATTATAAATAATAAAAAATATTTGAAATTACACTAACTTTGCTTTAGGAAGTGAGACACTAAATGCTACACAATCTGACATATCATACTGTCATTAAATGACTACCCAAACCTAGAAATAAAGCAAGCGAAATTTCACACTTTCAGTAGTTCTATTACTTACAATCATTGACAGACCTAAAAGGCAAAGCCCACATTTTAATTAGTTATACATACTTTTGCACTAAAACTCTTAATGCATATGAGAAAGCTGGGACAATATGAATGCATAAAAACTACGTATATTGGTAAAATATGGGCTTGTACATATGCACACACAAATTTTTGAGCTGTATCTTAAGCACTATGAAGATCACTTTTTTTTCTTAATTTTTACATAAACAAAGAGCCAAAATAGAAAAAAAAAAAGAGAAAAAATTCTTCTTTTTTCATCTTTCATCTTGTGTATCACATTTCAAAAAATAAAAATAAAACAAATATAGTTTAAACATGAACTGGGATTCCTTCAGAAGTAAAAAAAATACAGACAGACTAAGGGCACTAGAGAACATTATGGGTCCTGGCAAAATGCTGTTGGTGAACAGACGTGTGTCCCATACTGTTCCATACAGTAGATGGGCTGATTTACCAATTGTTACGATTATTAAAAAAAAAAAAAATACAGAAATGGCAGATTCCATTATAGTACAAGGGCCAACTCTATTCAATTATATAAATCACATCTCATTTTAGCGGGATTGTGCAGTACGTCTCATTTGAAAATGCAATAAACTAATTTTCATCACATAAGTTTTAAACAAAATAAACAGAATAGAGAATTTTAATTTATCTCAACAGGTTTTCTTTGTTAAAGCTCAATATTAAAGTCTCATTGTAATCAAAGAAACAAACAAAAGGAGATTTTTTGAAATTAAGATTCTCCAGAAAAGCTCAGAAAATATTTCAGACATTAGGTGGCTTGTTTGATCAACATCATTGCTAATTTGAGGCCTATTCTTTTGGTGTGTTATCCTATTTAAAAGGAAAATAGGTTACTAACTGGAACTTTCTTCACTGGTGTTATCAAGTCTGACTACTAGTTTTTTATGAAAATATATATAACACTTGAGCACCGAATAATCACCTATTCACTGACAAAACAAGTAATAAAAGCAGTTGGAACATATAACAATTTTTTATTTAACATCAAACTTCCTAAAGCAGAAAAATGTATGGCCGCGACGTAAAAAGAATTGCCAATATTCATTTCAGGTGACTATTGTACTATAACATCCCTAAAGGAGAAGCATTTCACTATGTCAATTTAGCAAAAGCTTACTTAAAATACAATAGAAAAAGAGATAAAAACATTTTAGACAAAACAATTGTATTATTGAACAAGAAACAACTACTGGCATACACCTCTATCCAAAATATACACACCAGTGACAAAACACTGAAATTAGTAAATTGTTTTGCATATCAAAGACTTTTCCTTTGTTTGCTGACATAACTTTTCTCTCTCTTTTGTACTTTTTAATAAATAGGAAAAAAAGAAATGCAGAAACACTCAAAACCTTAGGATTTGATGTTCTTGGGACTGATGGAAGAGAAATTATCCGGAGATCTAGCTATACACTACTCATTAACTTTAATTGTTTTCCAGATTGTCTACTAGTGAGTTGCTTCATGAAGAAGTGATCACTTGTACACATATTAAAATCTAATACATCATCACTTTTCAAGCTTCCATATAAATCTATAGATATATTAGATTATGAGTTAACTATTTTTTCAACAGTAAAGTAGCAAAACTTATTTCTCAAAAACACGTAAAACACAGGCATTTGGATTTTGTTTTGATTTTCCATTCATTGGTAAGTAATTTATTGATACATACTGAATTGCTCTGCAAGAAATTTTAGGCAAAATTACTTCTTGAAGTGTGACAGACCTCAATAATTTTTATTTATTATGCAGTGTAGAATAATTCTTCAAAATTTAGCAAGTAAATTTAGCATTAGGCAAGCACTTGAATTTAATTGTTTTTAGGCTTCAGGCAAATGAGACATATAAAATGGTTAGGAATCATAAGATGAATTTACATTACAGGTTTTTAATATTCCAGATTGAAACATTCATACTATAATTGAAGCTTTTCAGAAATTATAGCTTGCCTAGCTACAAAAAAGCCAGTCTGGATTCCTGCTCTACACCACTGTTAAGACTAAAAATTGTTATTAAATAGCTATATCTGGCATAACATGGCTCCAGCTAAGCTGAAGCAGGCATTGCCTTTGTTCTCAAATATTATTTCCTTTTCTCTAATTTATGAGCAAGTGAAAGGAAGACACTGTTTACAAGGTAAGATTTTCTCCTTCTTGTACACTTCTAGAAACAGATGTTTGGGAAAATTTTTAGTAATAAAAAAGAGCTTCTTTGTTAGAAGTAATGTTTGCTTACTCATTTGAGGGATATTATTTTTTGAATGTCCAAGAAAATACCTTTTCCTTGTCCTGTTCATTGATTATACTGTGAGAGACTGTCCTATGGCTGCCCAGCATGCTAAAGTGTGCAGAGAGATGGCCAAAATGCCATTTGCAAGCTTGGTATTTTTGTAGGAACAGAAAGAGAAGATAGGCATATCACAGTTGTAAAGAATATACGTTCCCCCTACACAGTGTTTCAGAAGGTTTTCTGAGAACTTTTTCCTACAACTTATGGATCACCTAATGCAGCTCTATATAAAAATGACAAAAGTCTTACACTTAAACCTCTACTAAAAAAACAATTACTTACACACTACGTAATAAAAACTGTGCTGAGACAATTTTTTCGTATTACTGTAGTTCTCAGGACCTATTAGTATATTTAATATGCAGAAGGGCAAAAAGAAAAGGCAGAAAAAAATGAAATACCATTTATAAATGCAGTGAAGAGATGGAAGCATTATGAAGGAGGATATTCAAACGTGAAGGTGAAATTACATATATACAAATGTCCAGTTTCCTTCTACAGGGCTTGCCATGCAACGGAAATCTTGGTAAGAACATTACACATGTATTTATTATCATTGTTATTATTATTATTATATTATCTAATATAAATTTCAGTATTGTATTTTAATATTTGGTTCTTTTAAATTACTGAAATTAAAGTGATGATAATAATTTGCTTGTGCCAATATTTTTATACATTTTAAGACAGGATGGGCTTTTCTGTATAGTATAGTATTCAAATAGCTGAATACATTCAGCAATTAAAATGAGAAACAAATTGCTCTGCAAGATCCCATAGTGCTGAACAAAATAAAAGACTAAATTTCTAGATTTTTACTAATGTCAGAAATGGGCCATTTAAACAGACTGCCTGCTTTGCCAAACACAGTCTTCTTTTTCATCTGCTGTGAACTCTTTTAAGCTGTAGCTTTTATTAGGCATACGATTCTTATCTCAGTAATAACTACAAAAACATATAATGTATTTTTAAAATACATGTTGAAAGAAATAATTAAGGATTATTAATTTAATTATAGCCTAGATTGTTAAAAGGCTACTTTGATGACTTTCTGTGTCTTGTTTTCTACATTTTCACCACCATAAAAACAGAAAATACTGACATTTTAGTGATATTTCACAGTCTGTTCAGCTTTCATGTTTATTTTGGGTAAAAAACTATGTATGGAATAAGGCAAGAAAAAGAAAAAAGTTAGCATATGTAGACAGATATTTTAAGGTGTTTATAGAAGTATTTTGTATTTGTTTATGAAATCCTGAAGATTTATCCTTGAAACAGAAAATCTCAAATATGATGCAAAAGAAAGATTATCTTGCGTTTTGTCTGGGGACAGAAAAGGGTAGACAGCAAAAGCAAGTCAGTATCCGCCACTTGGATCTGAAGAATTGCTACCCTGGATGGAGGACTGGCTTAGTGTGAAGAATGCAGTAAAAGACGAATCATGATCACTGTTCCTCAAGTGGTCACAGTAAAACACAATAAAACCACCACCAGAAATGGAGGTCTTCTGTAGAAATACCAGAAGACTCAAGTCAGTAAGCAGACACAGGCAATGGGCAATAAAACATATAAGAAGATTTTAAGATATGGGTGAAAACACCCTGAGGCCTGGAAGGAAAGAAAAAGTCACCTTTTAATTCTAGGCTACTTTGGAGTCTGGAAAAATATCAACAAAACCACAATGTCACTACAAGTCCTGAGATAACTTTAGGATTGCCTTAAGCATCAGAGCATTGTCCAAATTTCTACGATATTGAATGATACTACTTCTGTCTCAACACAATCTCCTGGTCTCATTCCACTTTGAAGTATATACAATGAAGAGTTAATCATCAGGTACAAAGAGTTAATTAACTGAGGTTCATAACGTGTAGTTTCAGATACACATTAAGATTTCACTGCTGAAATTAAATAGGAAATGAAAGTAGGACAGTGATCTGGCACCAGAATTAAGTCAAGGGCACTTGAGGGATAAAATACAGTAAGATTTCTTTTTATAGAATAATAAACTTTTGCTGTGGGACCTAAAATAAAGATTCGTCCTAATATTCACTCCAGTAGAGGATGGCATATCATCTTTCTCATTTTTCCTTGTCCTGACAACTTATAAACAAGTTGTAAACTGGTATCATCTTATTCACAGCAGAATGGTAACACATGATGCTGTTCAAACAAATTCAAGCCTGAGTGAAGTTCATGAGAAACTACTGGCTAGATGAAGAGACAAATGTGGTTTTAAATCTATAAAAGTACTTCTGTTTATCTTTTACCTTAAATGAACAATCAAGAGGTATTTGGATTTGGATTTTTGTAAGGTTGCCCTGAGTGACAGATTGCTGAGTTAAAGCAATGCTAAGAATAATACAGGCTAATCACAGGGAGAAGCACTTGAAGAAATCCATGAAGTTTATCAAGTCTCTGTAGGCTGTTAAAATATCAATTAAAATATTGATCTAAAAGTTCTATTGATCTAAAATATTCTCAAATCTGGTTTCTTGAAATCATGTTTTTTTTAACCTTTTCCACGAAAAAACATGTTTTATTAAGACTGATGAGTGTTTCTTTTTTTCTTTCCTGATTAGCATTTCTGAAGTAAAAGTAGTGTCATTTCCACTACAAAAATGTGAATTTATAAATCTGAGTACAGATATTCATTTTTTCATATTTTGAATAGTCTCAGAGACTATGATGAAGCAGAGGTTGCTTATCGACTGAAAAGCTGAAATGAACCTGGTTTCACTGAAAGTACTAATCAGAAGCTCTATAGGTGAAAGCTGTACTCTAGATTTCCAGAAAAGAAATTCCAAAGCCTTTCTTCATGCTTTGCCAGTCAAACGTTTCACAAATCACAGAATGAATCAGATTGAAAGGGACCTCAGTAGCTCAGTCCATGCTAACTCCTGCTCGGAGCAGCGATAGCTGGAAGATCAGGCATCCTTCCTCCTGTACAACACACAGCTGTGCATTGGCTGGCAGTGATTCTCTGTGCCTCCCCGATAACCTGCTGCAACTCTTGCTGCCTATAAATAACTGTAAGAGCTAGAAGAAAAAATCACTTAGCTTATAAAGAAGCTGGAAAAGTTTCTGAAGATGATGTGATAGAACACATTATACAGCCTTTTTTTTTCTCCATTGTTTATAACAGCTGCTATAAATGTTTGAGGTCAAATTTAGAGCTCTTTGTGCTAACTACAAAGCCAAGCTACTCAAAACAGCTCATTCTCCCGACCTCTTTATGAAAACTGTACTCCATCCCCTGGGGTTACAATATGGTCTGATAAAGTTGGTGTGACATTTTGACTAATAAAGAGAGAAAAGAGAGGTTAGATGCTCAGAGCCATTTCTGAAAACTAAAAGAGAAAAGGAATCTTTTGGTTACTGTCAAATGATACATAGGAACGGCAGAGGGCTGGCACCTACACAGACATAGCCCTTGTTAGCTACAGGTAAAAAGGGGCAAACAGCTGGCAATTAAGTATCTACCAGACCTGCTTGGAGGACACATCCACCTGATATCTACAGATAAGTCTATGGGATCATGAAATCTGCAGAAATGTAGTCTAGAAGACTTAGACTGACTCAGATATCAAACCTGACAGTGAATCTAAGACTGAAAAAGCGTAATTAGGGGAATCATCAGAATATTTGGACAGTGACTTCATCAGCAAAGACAAACACCAGACTCAGTTTATATCCAGCCTTTCCTGAGCACGTTGCAAGTGTTGAAATTCAGGTAAACAGTGGAAAGTTTATGGAAACTGCTGCTAAAAGATGCTTCTTTTCTTGGGTCCTCTGATGGAAACATCTATAAGATGACTAGGACACAGAAATGAGACACAAGAGAAATGAGAGATGCATAGCCATATAGATTGGGATGGCATTGCAAGATTTCACCTACAGGAATCTTCTTCCATAGCCCTTGCATTTTGGTAGCAACTGCTAAATAGTCATTTGAATGAAGGCAAAATCTGCAGAAGTGTTATTACTTATTATTTCAAAACTACCCTGTCAAACACAAAGTATTCTTTCTTCAGTCTATAAAGCAGGATTTGAGGTGAAAAAGTTCTTGGGTAGTATTTGAGGACAATAAAAACTGTACAAAAGTTTGTGCAAATGGAAATTGTAATTCATAGAGCTTATTTTTCACAAGTCTATAACGCTTTGTATTATACATTACTGTGACCCATTTAATAAAGTTGTGACTTGTCTTTGTAAAAAAATAACAACAGACTTCTAGGTCACAATTACCTGTTATAAAATATTATCCTTTAAATTTCTAAAGTAGAGGTATTTTATCTATTAGATAAAGGGCATTCTGACATTAGAGGATATATTACTTCACTTCAGACTCTAAGAACTAAGCTAACAATTCACTACCTAATGAAAATAATGGATTTTAGATTTATGGAGTATATTTATAGAGCATAGGAATTTGTCATGAAAAGATATCATTTCATTGCACAGAAGTTAAACAATCATTATAGTTAAAATTGTCCAACATATGCACATTTCCATATATTCAGTCATATTATTATACACCTGTATGCATACAGGTAATATCTTTAAATTCTAGAATGCAGAAATAGTCAATACATCATGGTCTAACAGTTATATATTGTATTTAGCCTGTGTTCAGTAGCAGCATCTCTGTTCCTTAAACCATCCCTCAGGATTTAATTTAGCATTTTCAACACGGAGTTGCATTAAAAAACAAAACAAAACAAAACCAAAAACAGTTCCTGACAACTTTACAAACAAATTTTCCAGAGAAGTATTTCCTCCTTAGTTGCCATATGGAAAAATGTATCAGCTTGAGATACAAGACAGGAAGCATTTAAGCATTTCAGCCTTAACAGCCCTGTAATCTAATTTTTCATGAACTTACTGAGCTAAAAATTAGTTTCATTTCATTGTAAAGAAGGAACACACATTTCCCATTGGACTAAAAAATACTGGCATAAAATCTAATATTTTACATGTAGCAAAAGGCACTTAGGGTACTGATCTTTTCTCCAGCTTTTTCTTTCTACCTCTCAGACATTAATTTTCATATCAATTACATGAGAAAAGAATCCCCCAAAATTGGGGCTTTTCTTTTAAGTAATTTCTTATAATTACCTAGAGATTTTCTTCTGGAGAGGCATATAGCATACACAGAATACATAAAGTAGTACTAACTATCAGATATCATATGCAATGGTGTATGCACAGTTTTACCCATCTAAAGCAGTGTGATAACTTCAAACTCATCCTGGTCGACTACGCCATCATATAAGCATTCTACATATGTCATTATACACAAAGCAAAGTAATTGCATGCAGTTATCAAATTCATTTATAGAACATTGAACCTTGCTAGCTGAGAAGCACTATACAATCTTATTCTAGACAAGGTAAGAGAGAAATTAAAATCTATCCTGTAGAGGATAGGAGAGACAAGGTAAAATTCCACTAATGTTCATTCATTTGTCTTCATATTTTCCTTCATCAATAAAATGACAGCAGATTTATTTAAAAACCTATGTGATATATTTCACATTCCCCTTATGGTATATTCCTTTTTTTTTTTTCAAATTTAAATTGTTTGGGAAAATGTAATGAACTAAAGAAAATATTATACCATGGTACCTTGTAAATATATTTTGCATCACCTACAGATTTTAAAGGAAGTCAACATAAAACAGGTAAAAAATTCCAGAAGTAGCCTAAAATGAATTAACAGAAAACAACCCAAATAAGTGATCGTTGTTTTCAAATTCTGACATAGAAGCTTTTAAATTGTGTGTTATAAGATCTAAAGCACAATTCACATTTTTGGCTTTATTTTTTACACATAAGATTAGGAAACACATTCAGTTAATTCCTTGCTTTCTAATCACTCAAAGGATTTACAGAGAGGTTCATATTTTTAAACTCCATGATCCTTTCTAACTAAAACCTAGAAGTGTTTCCCTGAGACAGAAAGAAAAGCTTACAAAGCAAACATATTAGTGTGGCTTTAGAATTTATAAAACACAGTCTAAAGAACTGCTGAGAAACATGGAACACAAAAATATAAGCAAAAAGAGGACCAGCAAATTACTAAAATATAAAATAGCATCTTCTTAAAGAACATGTTATGTTGACCCCTTGCAGCCTTGAAATGCTAAGGCTTCTTAAAAAAGAAGTTAATTTTAAGGAGCTGATGTGACTCTCTATTCCCAACCAAAAACTCACTTGTTTGATGCGGTCTGGGTTAACAGTGGTCTGAGGCTGTAGAATGCTGACAGGCTCTGTCTTGGCCACATTTTGAGGCATTTCTCGAATCTTTTCCGCAATGAAGCCATGAACTGCATTTAGCGCTTCAACTGTTCCCTGGATCAGACACACCCGCTCCGTAGTACCTGCAAAACCAAGATTTGAGCTGAGTACACTGGCTTCTCCAGGGTCCCCAGACTGCGGGAATCACATCGTAACGGGGGCATTCAAACCAGCCTTCCAAAAACAACTAGCAATGCCTCAACAGGCATACAAAGAAAGCAGATTTCCAGGCTAAAAGACGACGTACTGATTATCTGAAGTTGTTTTACATAACCTCTTTTTATGTATATCTTGTACACGCATAACTTTCTAGTTCAAGCAGAGTCCAAGACCATAAATTAGAGAAAAAAAATAAAAACACGTTGTTTGGAAATAAACATGAGAAGTCTGTCCTCAATATATGTATTCTAAATTATTTTGGTCTAGTTCCAGATTATTTCAAAATACCATATAACTTTTAGTTAACACAAGGATGAACCCAAGAGTCAGTACTACAGAGGAATATGCAATAAGGTTTTATAATGAATACTCCATTGGAAATACATTGATTTAGTATAGATATTATTAAACCATTTCTTAATACAGCTGCAAATTGTTATGGCAAGACCTTTCAAGGCCAATTGCTCTCAAGTATTTAAGCATCCAGTTTGCCTTTTACACCATTCACATCTTACACATTTGTGTAATAACTGTAATTATTTTCTGAATATACAGAGGTATAATTAATAGAGTTAAGCTGTCTTGAACATGATTTAGCAGCTGAAAACTGTGAGAGCCTGTACCACGTAACCAGTCCACAAATTATGTTTCAAGAACTTCTGTTGAATTAGTTATGCTGAATATTGCTCAAGCAGGAGGTCTAGACTCTACATGACTAAGTATCTATATTCTGAAGTCATGGAAAAATATTGATACATATAAACTACATTTGATAGGCTAAGTGGATATTTATCTATAAAAATGTGAGGACTTTCGTGGCAACCAAAAGGAGGGGATAAACATCCCTCCTCCTTGTAGTTTTTTATTAGTTATTGTGCACATGAGCACAATACACATGCTGAACCTTAAATCTCACCGCCAGAGCCAGCAGCAAGGAGAAATTCTCTGTCTCTTGGCATTTCAGTCTCCCTGGGATCTCACTCTTCTACTCCGCTGAATATCACGTTGTCTAATTTTCCTCTCCATTCTGAAGCATCATGTTTTTTGCACTTTGGTTGCACCCCCTTTCCTTTATCTCGCTCTCACCTTTCATCTTCCTGTCTATGACAGTGACTGATGCCATCCTGCAATCTGCAGAAAAACACTTATGCACCAGGGTCTTTATTTTACCCCTTGCATACAGCCTCACAGCACTTGGGATTCTTTGCATATTGCTCACAAATGCTAAATAATTATCATAGCTTATACTACAATCCTCTAGAAAGGTTTAGACAAAGCCTACGCTACCACGTAATCCCTTTCCAAACTGCAATAGAGCTCTGTGTTATAAAGAAACAAACACTCCACCAGGTCTTATCGGTTTGATTTCATCATTTTAAACATTTACAGGATGGCCAAAGAAAACTGTATTTTTTTCCCCTGAGAAAAGGCAGAGAAAATTGTGTTTATTTTCTCTTTGTGATTAAAAGTCTTTAGGTGCTATTGTACAGTTTTACTGCATAGCAAAAAGGCTTAAAAAAAAAAAAATCTCAGACCTAAGGAGAAAAGTATGACTGCGCGGAAACAAGCCACACACATTTCTGCACTCCATATGTCATACACTAAATCAATTACTCACATCCCACAAAATCAGTTTTGATTCAAGAAAGGTGGTTTATGAAAAACGGAAACTTGGAAGGGGCTATTTACCTTCCACCTAATCACAAAACAAGACAAGTTAGAGATCGAAATAAAATTGCTTTGAAATTAAATGTACTAAAAATATTTACACAAACACATTCTGTAAATATCCAACATGCTCAAATAAATGGTATTGATCGCTCTGTGCACTCCAAAAGAAAAAAAAACGAGCAGCAGAGCAGTTCTAGCAGAAGGACGCATACCACGAACAGCGCTGATTCCAGTGCACCACTGAAACCAAAACAACACTGTTACACAAAGATATACGAAAAAAAATCACTATTCAACTCCAGCACACATCTTGCTTCAAGATCACAGGGGAAAAGTGGAATGATAAATTTTAGCCATGGAATTATCATAGAGAAAACTACATTTTTTAAGTAGCAAAAGACTGACATTTTCACACATAAAATCCAAAGCTTGAATCAGTTCTGATGAAAAATAAATTTCCTCTACTTAAGGAAATGAAAATTACAAGTAACAACCAGGTTAACACTAACCTAATTTTGAAGTTTGCTGTTACATGTCACCTGGCCTCCCTGTCATTTTCCAATCTGTACAGTGTCACCGGCAACGCACAGATGGTGATAGAATTGTAATATTTTCCTGCGAATTTTATGTGTTACTATCACCTGTTCTCACTAACCTCTGCTCTTCACAGTGCAGTAGTGTCACCTATAAAAAAGAATCAGGCAGAAACCACCGTCACCTGCAGGAAGAAATTGTCTTAGTGAAGGTCTTCTCATCTATCTCCTTGAATGATCACTGCTGATTATATATTTCATTATCTAAAGATGAAAGAGAAAACTAAAAGTCCTGCCTGATCATTAACAGGATGTGCTCATATACACTCAAAATCTTGCTAAGACCTTTTAAAAAAAATAAAGCAAACAAAAAAAACATAATATCAGGAAGCACTGAAATCTAACTTCTTGAAAGTATCTCTACAAGAAACCTGACATCATGATAAACAAACAATAAGCAAAAAGTAGTATTGTCTCTTCCAGAATATTTTACACTGCCTTTTCAACAATTTGACACTTCACAAAAGAAAGCTGGAGCTTGAATGACATAATAGTGGTGCAACAGAATACGAAACAGAGCTTGGTTCCTATATCTGGTTTTCTTAATGCCATTTTTTTTCCTTTTTCTATTTGGCTTCCTCCTCCTTGTGCACAACTCCTGTGGTTTCTGTGTAAAGCGATCCAGCTCCGAGGAAATGCTCCGGGGAGTCTTTACACTGCAGTATTAATTGTCTCCTAAACGATGCGATGTGCTGGGGATTGATCACAGCAGCTAATGCAAGTGTTCTCCTCCCGGTCAGCAGACAACACAGGGAAACACAACCCTGATCAGGTTGCATCCCCGTGCCCGGAGCCTAATCGGGAAAGCACTTACGGGGATGACTACTGTCAAAACAGCTGAATGGAAACGGGCTATGCGAAGCGGGAATTTCATTAGAGCTGGCGCTGAGGAGCTAATGGGGATTCTGCTACCTGTGTACTGAAGAAATATCCGTGCAATAAATACAGGTCATGCCGTGCAACAGGCCAAACATACGACTTTTTAGCATGTATAAATCAAGGAGCAGTGAATGGAAAGCACCCTTCCATGAAGAAACACAACTGTGCAAAAATCATTTCACACAGAGCAAGAGACAGCTATAAAATGCTCCACAATAGTAGCACCTTTCTTTTGAGGACTACATTTTATAATTTCAGCTAAAAGCACACACAGACACACACAAAGCATGCAGAGGGAACGTGTACATGTACAGCTGGGAACTGCTTTAATCCCTTGAACTGACATTGTCATATTCTTCCCCGGAACGCTAATGGCTTTTCACTGAGATAGCAGAGCGCAAAAATCTAGAGTCACATGAAGGGAGAGCTGCCCGTGCTGTGACCAACCCGGGTAACAAAAATAAGTCTGTGAAACCTCCACGTTGGTGAGAGTTTTGTCACTGCAAAAGCTTTTAGACTCCATCAGTATTGACAGTAAACTATTATTTATAATTTTCAGTTGTTTATCTGTTATATTCACTCTTTTTTTACAACTTTCTGCCATTTATATACATACTACATATCCCTATCATAGGACCTGAAATTAAAACACAATCCTCATTTTGAAATAACTGATTCATTTTTGTGCAAATATTTGCCAATATAAAATTATTTTAAACTTTAACTATTTATGCTTTAAAATGGAGTTAAGATCACATACTGTAGATTTCTTCCTGCATATGAAGAACTAATATATAGAAAAGAACTGTTTCGCCAAAATGAACAAATGTTGATCAGGGAGTCATCATCCCTATACATTTAAAAAACTGAAAGTATTTTTCTAAGTTTATTCAATAATACTGAAGTCCATCACAGAAGTTTGCTACAAAATAGAAAAATAAATAGTATCTAATTAGATGCTGTAGCCGATGTTGCTACAATGACGGTTTATTTTTTCTAAAGAATTCAAGAAAATTGCTCAAGATTTGTACATGGTCTACTTTTCCTAGAGTAAAATGGGATTTATTTCCCTTTATATATGAGAAGTACAATTCATTTTCCAAACATAAAGTGTTCTATTTTTCTTTCTGTAAAATATATGAGGCAGAATGTAATTGTACAAGGGAACCTGCCTGTTCAGACTGCTTACCAAAATTGTAATCTCTTTCATTTTAAGACTACTGGAGAAAAACAAACAAACAAACAAGCAAAAAAAAAAGGCTACAATTTATTCAGGACCTTTTACTCTTCTTTATTTCTTTTTTATTTATTTTTTGTTTTAGGAGGATCATTTATAGTCCCCGGTTTTAAACAGAAAACCAAAAATATCTCTATTTTATCACTTTTTCTGCAGTCCCAAGGAAATATGAAATTATAAGGAGCCAAGAGCCATTCAAAAAGTAAATAAATAAAAACCTGGTTTGAGATGTAACAAGTTAGTTAGGCCTAAGAGTTAAAGACCTTGCAGTCACTTAATTTTAATCACTCATTTTTCCTTCCACCTTTACTAAATATACTAAAACATTTCTTCTGGCAAACAAAGTGGCAATTATATTCCACTAATTTTGTAAAGAAAATTATAGAGGCAGTTGTGACACTTCAAAAGAACAGACAGTATGCTTTTTATTTTTTTCTTCAATAAAGATTGTTATTTACTTTATTAGACAACTTATGCAGCTTTGAAAAGAGCCATTAGAATAAATGTTGCAAGACACAATAGGATGAAGGACACTCAGCGTCTTGATAGTTCTAATGCTTGTATTTAAATGCCTAAGGAGTATACAAACATATACTCATTTACAGTTAAACTTGCAAGCGTTTCCTTTAAGGCTCTGTTCTACCATATCAACAGAAACCCTGTTTAATGGGCTCCTCTATTTTGAGATGCTAAGAAGAAACTTTTGGGGGAAGTCACTGCACCTTTCAGAAAGGTCTGGATTTTTAAGATTCTGCAAACCTTGCCTGGTGCTGGTCTTAAAGAGCACTGGAAAACAGGGAAGCACAGTGCATTACCTGTTCAGGGTAATCCCAGTACATCTGCTAATTACATCTCCTTATTTTCTTTCAGGTGCCAAAGCTGAAAGTTTAACTACTTTAAAAGCTAAGCTGGAATCAGCTGATTTATTTTAAGCTTTTTATTTGATAAATCATAGCACGGCAGTCTAATAACTCTGAAGACCTACAGGCTTATTTTTCTTACTCAGGATCAAACTACTTCGGCCTAAAACTGGACTTGTACAAGCTGCTACAAAAACAGGAACTCGGCTTTCACACCCTTCCCTAGGAATGTAAAATAACCAGCCTTCAGTAAATGGTCAATTATATCACACGGTCAACACGAAAAGCTTACAGACTCTTCCTTGTGTGAAACACTTCCCCTCTACAATCATGCAAATCCTCATAAACCACAAATCAGAGAATAAAAATATAATGTAGTTTAATTTCATTCACAATATTTTAAAACACCTAAAATTTAAACAGATGTGAAAGTACGCTGGAACTGTTAACACAGAGCACACACATACCCTTACAGAACTTCAGCTTCCCCGATCAAGCAATTAAAATAGCAATGTCAGGGAGAAAAAGCTAACTGATACACCCCACTGAAAGGAAATAAATCATGGCCCTGCAAGAATCTTCCTGATGTCTCTGCTTTAAACGACAACATCCCTACCTTGATTCTAAATTTCAAATAGAGATTACTGATCAGATACATTTAGCTTAATTAAAGCTCCGTTCTTCTCTCAGAGACAAACAAACTGTCCTTTTGAGTGCTTCAGCTGCAATTACTCCTCCTGAAATCCCAACTGTTAATGTTTTCTGCATTTATATTATACTTTACATGAGTCAAGCATCTAATAAAAGCCAAAAGTTAAATTATGTATGAATAAGTGGTCTATTTCTTGAAGCACATTAACAGATGTGATGATTACCAGGCACATGCATCAGTGCACGTGGTTTCTCAACTCTGCAAAAAACGCTTCAGAAATCTCAGGTCCTCTGATATCAGCCCCCTCGTGTGCTCTAAACCCGAAAGGTCTCCAGGAGCCCCCCACAGCCTTAGCAGAGGCCGCTGTCTGCTCAGGCCCTACGCTGTGCTATAGGTGTTGCAGGAGTGAATGCCTCGGGGCCGAAAGAATCAAACAATCCCAGTCCTGAGAGCACAGGCCCATTGGGAGCCCGGCAGCTCTAAACCTAAATTTTGAACTGCAAAGAAGAAATCAGGCCAGAACACACTAACTGTTATGATAAGGGCCTCGGCCTGATGCACCACATATGAATTAGGTGTATCAAAATAAAAGCTTGAGAACCCCATGAAAAATTTACGGAAATAACCTTGAGTAAAGCCAGGATGAGAGAAGATGATTAGACACATTGATGCATTTTCACAAATACATGAACTGTTATTCACAAAATGCCTCAGTAAGCACTCAAGGTCTCCATAACAAAGTAAGCCACGTTATTGAGTGGACTTCAAGGTGAAAGCTTCACATTTTCAGTAAGTCAATCCAATCTATTGAAAACAAATAAATCATCTATGCATGCAAATATATAAGTACATCAATATGCAATCATGCACACAGATGTACACATCTTCATACACACATGTATCCTTTTTCTCATATTCTTACAGATTTTGTGACCTCTTCACTAATATTCAGAGCATGAAACAAATTGAGTTAAAAAGTTGCAAAAGGGAGGAACTCTATTTTTTTGAATTATATGAACACTTGAAGTGTACTGACCACTGTACCCTTGTATTCAAGTCAGACAGAACTGCAAAAACCCACAGTCTGAGTCTGAAGAAATGTATTATTCCCATGTGTGGGAGATAGAAACCTAGGAATTAAAAAGAAAAAAAATGAAAAAATCTCACAATATTAAAGGCTTAGGAATGATGAGTCAGCTTAAAAAGCAAACCATCCCTCAAATATTAATTGTTTGGTTGGACATCAGCTAAGGATTTGATGCTAATTCATTAATACCTTAATTATACGAAGGGTGATGAGGAATTATTGAGTATTATAGCTTTATGAGCAAGATATGAAACAAGGATTATAACTACTGTTCTTTGTTTACAACTACTTTAAGAGTTATCTGAGTAGCTTCCACTGCAAAAGCTGGTAAATCTCACACACACACAAAAATAAGGCAAATAAGGCCAGAGTACAAAACACTCCACAAGAAAATATGTGTGAAAATTCATGGCAGCAAGCTGCAAGCAAAGTGAAGGTGGCCTACCTATATATTGGAAAAGCAACTGTGTTTCTTGAAAAGCAAACCTTTGAGACAGAAAGATCATAAACCATGGACAGAAACTACTTCGTTCTGTTTTATTTTTTCAAGAAAATGGCTGTCTTCCTGTATGATTTGCAATATACTTTATATTAACAGTTAATATCGACTGTTCAACTCGCTCATGCCTGCTAACAGAGAAAATATGTCATTTTTCCCTCTTAAGAGCTGTAAGATGGCCAGAGGATGGCAATAGGCTCACAAAGGCAACCCTTCAAAAAGAAATGGGCTTGTCATTATTGTACTTGAATTTATTTTCTCATAATATGGTACAATAGTTTGTTTATTCATTTATATGTTAAGTTTGCTAAGGTGCTCTGAATTCAGCATTTAATTAACATTTTCCCCCTATTAGAGAACAGTAAGCAACTTCATAAATAAATAAAAGTTAATAAAAACCAGATATCAAAGTGTGGTGACAACATGGAGGTGTCTCAGAGGGAAAATCTGTCAAAATTATTAAAAAAAACAAACACAGCAAATACCTTAAGATTAAATCTGCTGAAGAAAAGAGTTGACCTTATTTTTGGAACAGGACTACAGAATGAAAGAAAAAAATTACATGTATTTTTCAAGCTATCTGGAAGTAACTTTCATATCAACAAAAGCATTTCAGAATATTTTTCATGTGAAGTAATAGTTCAGTTAGCAATTAGAGCTTTTATGCTATGCTGTAGTAATATGAACTTTGTTAATAGTGCCTCCTACACGTATCATTATGAAGATAAAAAGCCCACCTATTTAAACAATAAAATAAAATTGTAGGAACTGACGCATCTTGTAATTTAGAATGATAACAGTTCTAATTTCCAAGAGAGTTATTCTCCTCAAAAATATGTCTTCAGATTCACAACTTCCAAGTCCATGAGAAGCTCTGGAATTCTTCCCAGATAAAGCCACTTGCTCAAGAAATCAAATAGCCTAATGCTAAATTACTAGGTATACATTCTGAAGTAGCAAATACCAAATTTCAGGTAAATGAGACCTCAGAGCAGAGCTAATAATTCAAGAAGAATTTTATTGATCCTTGTATATTCACTAAAAAAATCCTTGTCATACTATGGATCTATGTAATTTTCATATATATTTGGAAATAAAAAATGTCAATAATCATGAAAACATAATTGTTGAAGAACACTGTCATCTCAAAAGCAGGATGAGCTCCCATTTTGATAAAATCATTATGACAGTGCCCATACACATGGACAGAGTACGTGTGTATACAACCACATGTGCACAAAGACAGACATTCATCTTCACATCTTCCTGCTCCTTCTGTTTTCCTTTTGACTAATGTTAGTCACCATTTGATCACAGCAGTTCTTGGCTGCTGCAGGTTCAACCAAATTCACTGCTGCCCAGCAAGGGTACAGAGCATAAACAGGCAGGTGACTAGTCGGCTGCACTGGCTCAGTTCACTGCGATTACTTTTGTTTGTTTGTCTTCCTAGCTCCTTCCTCACTTCTGATTTGCAGCCTTTTTATAGCATGGTCTATTGCTTTTTCTATGAATGAGATTTATGTCCCCTTAAATTCAAATTCTAAAACTTTTTCATCTAGTCTGAAACAGTTAAGACGGATAGGGACCTTCATGATACAAGACCCCTTAACTATACAGCAAAATTTGCTTACTAATTTAGAGTAGTCGCTAGGCACCTCACTATATACAAACATCGAAAAACAGTTAGCTGTAAAATGAATCTTGAATTATTCTTAAAAGCAAATCCAAAATAATTACTGTTAATACTACAAAATACCACCAGAAATGCTGTTATGATGCAGGAATGGGCAGCATGTAAATGATTTTGGTGCAGGGAGAGTAAATTGAAGTGTGAAAAAAAAATCCTTCCAAAAACAAATGCCAGAATGACTTATACCTATCAACAAATGCATACAATTTCATAAATACTTCTTCATATAAGTGTGCACAATAAAAAAGGAGTAGAAAAGTTTTTGCAGGCAGAACTGTTGCCAAATCAAACTTTTCTCAACTTTTTGCACTGGATGACAGCTGCTATTTGTCTACATACGTATCCATCACATAGCTACATAATCTTTTATCCTAAGCCCTCCAAAATTCCTGCTTTACTTTTATTTGTCCAGCTAATTTCATTCTTTTACTTTCAAATTGGATAAAATATTCTTGGTAAATTTAGAATGAATGGCCTAAAGTTCACTGCTCTAATATTTTTGCATATTGTGTTATAAAAAGTCCACAAAAAATAACTAAAAAAAATACAGGGCTATGAAGCTCAACTTTTTCTTTAGTTCTTGTTTCACCATTATAGCCTGTGGCCTGACCACACTGCAAGTATTTTGGACTCTTCATGCTAACAGTGCCACATTTTGACATTAAGACTACTGGATTCAAGGAAACTGGGAAGCCAGTCCATACTGCTTTCCTGGTGAGAATTTGTTTCCCCTGCTTTTGAATGTACTGCACTACTGCAGGCTGAGTGCTGTTATATGGACCACAGTCAAGCAATCTGTTCCAGAAAGCAGAACAGTGTCAGGATTCCTTTGGAATGAACATAATCCGAATGCCAATGCCCATATCATCACTACCAGGCCCTTAACCTATGGGTGCTGCCACTGAAGCCACAGAAACTCCATGGACAAGAGACTGATACAAACCTGACTACAAGATATAAAGTTGAACTGAATGCCCCATAATGGGGACTATTTTAAGAGTGGGTTTTTGTGGTTTAGGTTTTCCTTATTGTCTAACATAGAAATCCTTTAATGGTCTTAACTGTTTACTATTTGCCTAACAGTTTACTAGTTACCTAATTATTAATCTTCTAGTACATTACATCAAATAGATGTAAACAGGTGAATATATATATATATATATCTATTTTACATGATAATACAAAAGGTACTAGCTCTGATAAAAGATTTTGGGTTAGAAAGGAATTGACAACCAAAAATAAAGTATCATATTAAAACAGGATGATCAAATTTAATCACACACTGGCACTGCAAGAGAACATTTTCCCTGGAAGGTACAGTAAGCATTTACCTTCACTTCGCAAAGGCAGCATCAGCTTTATTATTATAATAAACACAAACAACATGAATGAAATTTAGGTCTGTTCAATGCACAAACAACCTGTAGGGAACAATGTAAAATAAATAAAGCTGCCTGGAATAAAACAACTATAGAAACACCTAAAACATGAGTCTCCCTCAAAATTAAACCATCAACAAGACGCACTTGGAAAAACTCCTCAGCCAGGGGGGAGGAAGGAATCTTTGTATAACACGTAGCTTTAGGATGGGGGAATATTTCCACTGCTTCCCCTCTAGCGAGGCTCCGAGTAGGCTGAAATTCTTAATGAATCTGCATAAAGCGCAGCTTACACATTCCCCTCCACACACCTGCTGTGCAGGAGGTAAGATAAATCCCACAGAAGTAAAATCCTCACCAGTTCTTCTTGTCAACAGGGAAGCAGCAAAGACAACTTCACCTCTAAAGGGCAGGCTCTCTATTGATCGGAATACAGAGAGCATGAGTCTTTTCCTCATTTGTCTCAGAACCTACCTATACAGGAAGGCAGTGGAATTATAAACCAACACACGAACTTAAAGAACAGTGTCTACCCTGACTCCCTGTATAAATGTTCTTACTCAGTACCAGAAGTGCCCCAGCTCCCGTGCCTTCCTCCTCGCCCGGCACACGGTGATGCTCAGATGCTTCTCCACCTGAGCAGCAGGAAAGCACGACGGATGCACGTGCGGGCAGTGGGGATAAAAAGTGCTGAGCATTCTGCTGCTCTTCCTCTCCACTTGCTCAAGGAAGGAAGCAATTCTGCTCTGGGGAGATGCGACACCGTCACCACTCCCAGCCTCTAGCACCGCTTGGTATTTTAGTTTTCAGCACAGAACTTAGTGCCTTGGGGACAGGCATCACTCCTACAGTGAGGCTGGGCTGACCAGGGAGAGCGGGATTACTGAAAGGCATTCACACCCCCAAATCTGACCATCCCTTGTCCAAAAATACATTAAAGCGGGTGGTGGTCCTAGAATACTATTTTACATATTATTGTGACAAACACATATGCCATCAGGAATTCTGATAAATACAACTTTTTATAGGCATAAGCAAAGCAAGCTGACCTAAGGCAGGAACAGATGCTGATACTCCCTCCCTGAGCATAAGGAAATGTCAAAATTCTCCAAAGTATTTATATGCCCGAGGATGGGACAGCCTAACAGCCCTCTGCTCTTTCTTTCTTCCCCAGCATCACCGTGAAGAAACAACATTTTATTAGCCTCAAAGCTTATTTACTTGTGGAAGCTTTAAGCTCACATTACCATTTGATCACATAATTTTTCAGAGTTTTTTTTTCCCTTAAGTGTTGCATATTTTGTTTTTATACAACAAACATTAAAGGAAGTTGGTTTTTATAACCTCTTTTTAATATCTATTCCTCTTCACCCCCCACCAAGTCTCAAGAGCATGTTCAGCATACCTATATAAGTGTCTGCGATTCTTAACTCTGAAATCTTTATAATTTTATCCACCTAAACCTGTCTAAATAAAACAACATCAAAAATACTCATCTTAAAACACACATTTGGGGGAGAGAACCTTTAAGATCTGTTGATCTGTGGAAAAGGAACGGCATAAAAGCTTGCTAAGGCTAAGAATGTTATTTAAGTGCTAACAAAGTATATTTTTCAATAATACATTTGAAGAGGGTTTTTATTCAAGAACAACAAAAATATTAGCCGAAAAAACAAAATTTTCACAAAGTGAAAAGTGTCAAACTAAAAGAAAGAAAACTGGAAGATTAATTTTGCAGTTTTAAATAACTCCTAACAAATATTGCTTAATATTGAAGTTGAGAAGCTAATTTATCTCAACCTATGATAGAAATCCCTCTGAATAATCATCATCTGAGGCAGCAGCAGTTGAGGAGAGGAAGGAGGAAGTCAATACTGTGTAAGTATTTTTACATGGGCAGAACACCTACTAGTCACTAATTTGTTTTGGTCTTACACATGCCAAAATAAATACTGCTTCACTTTTTAATCCCTGATGATTTGCATCTTTGTCCCTAAGAAGGTGTAAAAGCTGACTGCAGCTTTTTCTAGAGTTGTCAGTTTTCTGGGACAGCGAATATATGTTTAAGCTGAAGTCTTTCCTTTAATGGCCTTAAAAGCATCCTTCTCCAAGCCACAGCTGCCTATTTTTTACATAGCATGTAGGAATTTAATTATCTTTGATGTCTTCACCTCTTTGTCAAATCTGGTTCATGTTAGTGAAGAGTTCAACACTGGTTCACAAAGACATCAGGAGAGCTAATGCTGCTCAGACTCACTACAACAATAAAGAAAAATGCCTTGCTCAAACTTCTGTTGAACAATGATCTGTTCATAAACAAGAGTATATCCATATACTACTAAGAAGGTATGGATTTTAGACTGCAATGGATTGGATTTTCTTTTTCAGTCTTTTTGTATACTTTGGTTAAACTAAGACTACTGCATTTTGAACTTTGACCCTTAATTATCCATATTTTCTTTATCTATACCTATATAAACATTAGTTCCTCATTACATTCCCTTAAAAACATGTCTATAAGCAAACAAACGAAATTCTTCAAAGGATCCTTTTTTTTTATCTTTTTTAATACCTCCTTAACTAGCCTCTGAGTTGAACTCTCTGATTGGTAAGCAAACAGATTAAAGTACTGCAGCAGGTTTCAAAAATGGATATTCACTTCTAAGTCCGTAGTTGCTATAAATTTACATTTCCTGTCTGAAGTACAGGGAGAAATTTTGAGTACAATGACAGTTATATTCTGATACCAAGGTCCCTCTGAATTACTTTCATGATGGTGGTATTCTGAGACCATGAATTATGAGATCATGATCCTTCTTCCCTCCAGGTTCCTGGCAAACCACCACGTTTCACAGCTTTTTATACTGGTTAGAAAATAACACATATCAAGGTTCTAGATATGTTTAAAAAATAGTATTAAGAAATAACTGAGTTATTTACACATGGAAAGGAGTATTTACACATGGAAAGGAAAGGAGTTAATGCGGATTTCATGAGACAACACCAAATTGAACAGGAAAAGAGCAGCAGCTTGAACGATGTCATTTATTTTAACTTGAATTACTAAATTAAAAGAAATAAAGCTGAAGAGACGATGTTTTCACCTAAAATTTAAGTTTTAAAATGGAAAAAAAAAGACATATAAAAGTCACATAATCTTAACAATTATGGTGAACCTTGTTTATTTTAGGTTTTTAGTTTCTTTAGTAGTTTGCACTGCAGCATTTGCTCTAAGGCTGCATTTTGGATTGTGCTCAGTCTTAGAGTATGAGCCTTTCTATATTTGTAGGTTTCTTGCTAACATGCTATGGAATTCAAAACCCATGGGACTTTGGGACTTGAATTTAAGCCTGTGGCACAGAAGATACAGCTGTTCATTTATAAGCAATCACCACATCTACAGAAGTTATAAGATTAGATTTGGAAAGTCACTTTCCTGAACTTTTAAAATGATTAAATTAGAACAGAATCAGTGTTATTTTGTTATTAGAAATATTTTTACTCATTAAATCCTTTCAAATCTAAACTCAAATGAAACTACTGTTACACAGCAATCCATCTGAGTTTACATCAGATTAGCATTGCAGATTACGTATTAGTATTTGATTATCACAATGTTTCACACATGTATAATTAAGATACATGATCAACTATGACCCAGAAATATTATTAGTAAGTTTTCAAAGTTGTCATTATGAATCCTATTCTACATTGACTCAGGTGCAACTCCACACTGCTAGAATTTACTTAGATAAGACCTCTATCAGTGAATTAAACTGCAACAGTACGCAGTATTGAACTGCAATGGTATTACCTACTGTTAGAATAGAAATGCCTTCCAAGGCAGTTACAGATAAACAAAGCAGATTGTACTCTATCTATATCAACATATGAAATATATCTTTCATTCATATGATGGGACAACTGTAAGCCTGTGCGAACTTTAACTGGAAGTCCTTAAATCATTTATGGGACTAGGACATGATGAAGGGTGAAAATGACTATGAAAGAGTACAAAAACTCTGAAATTATGACAATTGAATTCCTGCAGCTAAAATCCAAAGTTTTGCTGTGTTAGGTCAGCCCTAAGGCCAACCCTGGAAGGTTGGCAAGTAAATCCTAGTGCGAAGATGGTTAAAAGGTACTAATGAAAGTATTTAGACATGGACAATACAGAGTCATGTTACTTGCATTTTTTTCCTAGATGATACAAGGAAGCTTCCGCATGGGAGTAAGAGCTACAGTGCTAAATTCTTAGCAGCTCCTTAATATTTTGTCTTGAATAGAAATATACTAAAAAAGTTTCATATCCATATTCAATGAACACTAGAGATCAACAGGGTATTAGTCCTTTAGAATTGGCTAAAAGATC
Source organism: Crypturellus undulatus (assembly GCA_013389825.1). Lineage (NCBI taxonomy): Eukaryota > Metazoa > Chordata > Aves > Tinamiformes > Tinamidae > Crypturellus > Crypturellus undulatus. Next base: position 2,822,498 of record VWPW01021686.1, read on the forward strand.
TGAGAAAAGCAACCCATTTTTCTCTTTTGTTCATCTTCAGTGACATTTTTGCCATCCGTGGAGAACTTACTTTTGTAGGGCAGGGTATCCTAAAGCAGGGCAAGACTCCCCAAAGACAGAATTGCCTAGTTTTTATGATCTTACAGAGAAGGAGCTGTTAATTTTCTTCCCTCAAACATCTAGCCAGTGATCTACACAATGCAGCAATAATCTCCAGAAAACTTAGAGCAAAAGAGTTTAAAATTTTCACAGCAGAGAGACTCCTTTCAATTGCAATTCCATCCATTCCTTGAGTCCTTGAGGACCTCCTTCAGCAGTGCAAGATGCAGAAGGACTGGAGACGAGAGATGGTTAGGAAAAATGATATTTTTATCATTGAACTATGCCTAAAATTATGACTGGGGTTGCTAGCGATGTAGCAGAAGCCACTGAGCGCAGGCAAGTGAGAATTTTTGAGGTAAGCGATCCACGGAATTTCTGCTCTTTGTGTGCTGTCTAGTGAACCTCTCCTTTTTCTGTACTTCAGAAACTTTAGAAAAGTGGCCATAAAAAGTAGTGAGAAATCACCTTGTTTGTTTATATATAGGTAACCAGGAGAAATACTTTCTGGTTATAGGCTAAATAAAACATTGGCAAAATAATAAGAGATTTATGAGTACAAACCTCATGTCAGGTGCTGAATATCTCTAAGAGTACTATTTGTCTCATCACAACTTCTGTCATATGCAATGCATAATAAAGTTAATTAAAGATGATATATCTCTCCATTCAAATTTTAGAATGGCTGATCAATATGTTGCTGTACTACTTGCGGGTAAATACTGATCACATTATTCAAGACTTTAGTATAATGTACACAAAGCGAGATCTGAGTTTGGACCATACACCTTAAGTTTAGCACCACCTCATTTACAAGTATATAGGAGCACATGCATATAAAAGCTAAAAAATTGCCTTAACTAATGTCAGGATGGCAAAAACTAAACACCATATACCCAGCAGACTGATTTATACAAGTTAGTTTGTTCCAGAATTCTGGCACAATGCTACAAGGTTTCTTTTACCTTCACAATTTTATTCTACTGCCCATGATTTGTACAGAATGAGGACTTATCTCTTCAAGCTGACTCTAAATCAAATCTTCTAAAAGAAACTCAAAGAAGAAACTCTGATGCAGTCACTACAAGACAGCTGCAGCAGTAGAAGGAGATGGCTTCAGTGCTTCACTGGAGATGCTCATTGGGAAATTGTCTCACACACACACACACACAGAGCTAGAATCAGACTGAAGGACTTGGCAAGAAATTATAAGATGCAGAAATGTCATGTGCTGTTGTTCAATTTGGAGCTTATGGGTTTTTGTTCTAACCGATCAGCAAGTAAACAAAAAAGATGTTCCTTTGCTGACAGGAAAGCATAAATACAAGACGAAATAATCAAGATCTCTCCAGTCATTACTCAAGAATAACTTGAATGTTATGTCTGGAAAGTATATTTTTTCCCTATATTTCTACTCCACAAGAAAATGGCTTTTCTTTAGTAAAAAATTCAACTGTAAGCTAAACACATTCTGATTTGCCTAAGACAGCAAATATTCAAAAATAACTTTTCTGCTTAAGTATTTCTTACAGTAAGACAACACTACCTCCAGTAATCAACACTACAATATCTCATCTAATAGGTTACCTGGAGGGCATGAAAATATGCAGTGAATTACACTCTGTCACAAGTCAAAGATCTATAGAGTAAAAAATCTTCCACAATGCATTCAGACAGGTTACTTCTTTCTGCGTCAGAAAAAGAGCATTATGTTCTTTGGATCTGGAAGGTTTATTAAAAGCAAATGGACATGGGAAAGAAAGTAGGGCGATCAAAAATAAGAAGGCTTTCATTTGTCCATGGGGAAGATATTTTTTATATAAATATGTATGTATACATACACACACACACACATATCTCAGTATTTTATGAGTAAAAAATGAACTGCTGACTATAATCCATTAAATCTTTAATATGCAGAATGACCTACTAAGAAAAGGATATGATTGGAGAGCTTTAATAAAAAGAAAAAAGAAAAATTTGCACATTTGATACTGTTAATATCTTAAGTCTTTTAGTAGCAACGAGTAAGCAATTTTGCTACTACCACTGTAATGCTCCACTCTTTCACTAAGCAGTATTTAGCATAACAACAGAATGTGAAACATAAAAACAACAGTTCTGCTTTTCTCCCCCCAAATGAATGACTGGTTAGCACATTATTAAGCAGTATTACATGAACAACTGTAACTTACATACCTATATGTCTACATATAATTTAAAAAAAGGTAATGTCAAATCTGTCACTGTGAACAAATCAACTTCATTTGCAAGGATGTGCATTTAAAGCACACAGCTCCCAAGTGGATCAAAATTAAAATGGAAGTAAATCAATTTTCTGATTATTAATATAATAGACAAGATCTAGAGCGCTAACGCATCACTTCTAATTAAAGGCAGCAATTAAAGGATACTTCAATCAATCATCTCTCCAAAAGTGTACTGTATTGATTGCTACATTAATTATTAAAATCATATTAAAATAAAATTCAGAGGTACTTATCTGTCAACTACTTGAAAATACTATTCTAAGATTTTTAAATTAGAGCAACATCATCAAAGGTAGGACTAAAATGCCTCCTCTTTTTCTATAAAGAAGGATGTGAGACACTGTTTCAGGCTCTCCAGTAATGCAAGACTCATCAACTTATTCTTGAAAAAGAGCCACAAAGATTTTACAGTCCACACTGAAGTCCATGCTATCATAAATTCCTCCTGGCAGGATGTTACTACTTGCTTTTCCTGCAGCAGAATTTCAAAGACTATCAATTTATGTGGAATACACTCCAATTATGCCCACAGGCAATTCCACATCTCAGGCAATCCTATTAAAACTAGGAATTTAAGAACTCTCGACTCAGATAAAGATGTAGTTAACAGGAGTTAAAATAGTATTTATTATTTCACAACTCAAGGTGAAAAATGGACAGCAAAGTTCAAAAGTTCATAGTTAAATGCAAACACATGAAGCCATAGACTTGGCCATAGAGAAGAAACCAGTAGGCAAGATAGTGAAGTCTGCCACAAAATCACAGTTACAGGGAACCTAGAACAGCGAACAAAAGAAGATGGAAACAAAGATGCAGCGAGACACAGAAGAAGCAGGAGCCCCAGGCCACGTGTGGGAAGCAAGAATGAAAAAAAATTGCTCCCCACTTGAATCCCTGAATAAAGAGATCTTCCCAGTGCAGAGGTGAGGCAGACCCTGGAAGAGGTTTGCGGCATTCGAAGTACAGCCATGATCAGTACTATTGCATACACTTGACTAACATTTGCAGTGAGTGGTTAAGACAGAGATGCAATTGATAATCAAATCCTCAGGATTTCAACTGCACAAACTCCTAGTACCTGGCAGAGCAATGGAATTCCTTACAAACACAATCCTTTAAGCAGTACTTAAATGTCCTCTGAAAGGAAAAGATGCTTTCAAAGACCAAAGCCTTGTGACTCTGAGAAAATGAGCTACAAATGCCAGGAATAGTTCCTTAAAAATCTGATTTCTGTGAAACTCTTCTCCAAACTGTCAAATTTCACTGTTGATTTTAACCTGGTAATTGTAGCAGCAGGTAGGCAGGCTACAGAGAGCTACTCGACAGATTTCTGACTGCCACCCACTGCTACCAACTGCTCTGCAACTATGGGCTGGAATCAGAAGAAAAATAATTAAAAAATACAAGATAGGAGAAAAGAATAGGTACGGTATCAAAAAAGGACTTTACTTTCATTAATAGGATTTCAAGTCTAAAATAAATAGGAGTTTAACCAGCCCTCAGTAGCTGAAAATTGCAGTTGCTTCTTCAGAAATAAATACACAATTCAAGAAAAGATCTTAAATAAAGATTGCAAGTGAATCTGCCTGTCAGTCGATCAAAACTTGTTTCTCTTAACTGCGTTCCACCAACCTTAGCTTTCTTTCAAAGTCAATAGCAGCAGGTGAGAAATAACAGGGAATTAACAGCAGGTGAGATTAGCTGTAGCTGTCATGCTGAATGCAGAAACCTACACAGTTTTCAAAAATCTGTTATTCATTTAGACTCATTAAAATCAGTTTACTAAAACATTTCAGAAAATATTTTTTTCCACTTAAAGTGTCTTTAAAAGACAAAAAGCCTATACCTAGGGTAGCCTATTCACCGTATACCTAGGGTAATCAGTGTATTACATGCTACTTTCTTTAATACTGCATTAATTCTCTAATATTATGCCACATCATATCACTTCCAAAGGCAAATAAAAAGGGATGTGGAGACAAATATCTATGTGAATTTACGATTTCAGACAAAATTTTTACACAGTAGAATATTGTTTCACATACTCATGCTTTGCAAAACCTGTCTATTTAAAAAATACAGGTAACGCTGACTAAAATGATTAATTACCTTTACTGCAATCAACATATTTTTTTAACTTATCATGAGGTTATTAGTGATTAAACAGGAACATTTATGCCTAGTGGTAAGTAACATAGAAAACAACAAGAGTGTATTAAAGTTGTCACTTTGCTATCTCAGATACATTAGCCTAGTGTTAGACATTCAAATTCCTTGTCAATGAAAAGAATGTGTATACATACATGTATAAACATTTTTATACAAAACAGTAAGTTTGAATATTTTAATTAATAACCCAGAAAACATAAACAAACAGGGAGTTAAAAAGAAAAAAAAGGCAACAACTACTATCAGTTTATGGCAACAGGACTGCTGTGTTCTTTCAAGTGCCTCAGACTCTAGGGATAGGATTTTAAGAGCAGTTACATTTGTACAGTAACTGATGCATTCAGTTTTCCTCACAGCAGTAATTAAAATGGCTCAGAGAAAGAGTTATCATGCTGAATGTTGTTAATCAACAAGGATTAGACAAGCTGGCTTTCAAAATTCTGGCTTTTCCTGTCAAATTAAATAACTTTAAAAATTAAAATTCTACAATCTTTTTCCACTCACTATTGACTGTCCTCAGTTTTCAGACTTTGCTAAGAGTTGTAGTCATTAACATAAAGAACTAGGTTTATAAATGAATACGACAGGAACAAAAATTACTTATTTAGTCTGACTGTAAATGTATGTCCCATCTGTATGATGGTAAAACTTTTCATGGCTCATTTAACAAAGTATACCATCCACGGTAGTTCTTACAAACTACTTCTAAAGCTGTTTCTACAGTAACAGTAATTTTTAGAGACAGCCACAATTACGTTTTTATTTGTTTGGTACATGATAAGCAGCGCAAGAGTAATTACTAAAACCAACAGTCATGATTCTTTGCATGTTTCTTTTCCTTTTTCTCTTTGAAAACCCCCAGAGTATAGGTTAAGAAATACAGTAAAAACTTGAGTACAATTCTTACTAGAAGGCCTTTAAAAATCTAAACCAGTTTGCCATTTTACCACTCTTTACTTCTTTGAAGATTGGTTGCTTTTGGTAATTGTTTTTCCAGTAGGATAGTTGCTAAAAATACATAGACTATTACTCCAGGATTCCTTTCAAATCCCTCCTACTTAATTCAATACCATTCATTTTATTTATACTGTGTTTGTTGTTCTCAGCCATGATACACAGTATCCGTCAATACTAAATTTCATCTGTCTAGTTTGTCAGTTCATTTGCGATACCAATTCAATCCCTACCTTATTTCACATGTTAAACTCTATGCTCTTATATCATCTATCATCGTTTCTAAATCAAGACACGAAAACCACTTTAATAGAATAACTGAGATTAGAAATACTTTTTGCGTGAAAAATTTATAATAGAAAATTAATATTTAAAAGTTAGAAAGAATTGCATTTCAAAATAGAATAAAATTGGTGTTCCATCAAAAAAGGGTATTCTTTTGCATCATGACCAGGTACAATTATCTTAACTCCTGACAAACAAGCTGATGATACACTTGACCAGTGTTACAGACTGGAGCTTATTTTTAGAAAAACTAATGTTTGTGCATCTCTAGTCTACATACAAGTGGATACTAAAATGACTATTGTTCCTTTTGTACTTGGAAGGTGAAGTTTAAAGGACAAACATGGAGCAATGAGCAACGTTAGTGTTGGACTTTTATGCTGCGGACGTGGTAAAGTGTATTCCCTATCCTTTGCAGTTCAGTGAATAAAACAGAGAATGAGATAGAGCTTTACACAGCACAGCTTACTGGAAACAATCAGACCACTGGTGAGATTATGAATTACAAAAAAAAATACCCAGTAATTCAGTGTGTAGGTGCAGACCTTGGAGGTCCTAACATGCAGAAGGAGGCTAAAACCAGAAGACCTAAATCACCCCAGCTGTACACAACTCCTCTCCCAACAGATGCTGCTACTCCCAAAACCAAGTCATCTGATCAGATTAGAAGCGAACTCTTGAACCTTTAGTTTTCAGCCTGCCATATTAGGATAAACCGAAATTGGAATTGGTTTACCTTAATATGCTGGCCTGAAAACAGTGGTGCTTCAGGAGCTGATTCGTGAGTGATCACATGCTCCTGCCTTGAGGACAGCAACATCCATCACAGGGGCCAGAGGCAGTAACAGCTTCAGCTGATTTTAATCCCTGGCCACATGACTATCAAAGCCCTGATGTGCGAAAAGCATTACAAATGCATAGGTAATTAGATTTAATACTAGAAATATATGAATTACCATCATGTTTTTAATTAATGGCCTTTCAAATCCCAGAAGTGCTCAGAATCAGACATTTAGAAGGAAAGCACAAAGAAACCCTATGATAAGTAATTACAAGATAACCTTCAGGAACAACAGGTCTACTCAACCTATGACTCATTTCCATTTCGTATTGCTTTACTATTGTTTACCCAGCCAACAGAGCTTAGTCAGATTCCTCTCTAAAATCTTTTGATCATCCATCATCTCACCAACACCAAATGAACACTCCTGGATTTTGGCACATATATTTAGGATAACAGTGGTTTTGGAGCTTTCTGCAATAGAATATAAAATACAAACTATCATCTGTCTGACACATGGTAACTCTCCAGATCACCAGGAAAACTTGATCTAAACACAACTTGGCAAAGATTCGAAAAGAAGTGAAACTTTGTTGAGAAAGTAGGATGTAAAAAGCATGGTCTAAAACCTCTGTAGGTGAGCAGAAATAAAACATAAATTACAGAATAACTACCCCACTATCTCATTCAGGTAAAATAATTTTACCTCTATAGCTTGTTATATTACATTAGACATAGTGCAAGCAGGAATCCTTTCACTAAAGACATTTACTGTTTTGTATTTTACCACTCCTCTGTAAGTAGCTCTTTATTTGCATTTATTTTAGTTTCATTTTAGCTTTGGAAAGCATTAACCCTAATATTTTAATTGATTCAGCTAAGCTTGGGAAAGATATATGAAATTTTGGTAACGTAAGAAAAATCTGTAAGTCTTTAAGAAAATGCTCTTGTGAAATAAATGCCAGGGCAAGGAATATATGCTATGCTTACACCCGCAGGGTGGGTAAAAGCATGTCTACAGCAGTGATCATTTTTCAAAGCAGAATGAGTTTAAGTAGTATCCTGAAAAAGAAAGGTCAGATTTTGTACAAAGAGTTCATTTGTCTAAACAATGAAATCATTGCATGTCTGATACTATCTCCAAGCTTATTCACGGCAGTTAACAGGTGTGAACAGACTACTGGAGCATATGTTTCCTGTTGTGTTGCCTTTTGTGCAATTCTTATTTCTAGCATATAAACAGCGACTCAAACCCATTTATTCATTTTTAACTATTTTGTACAACTAAATTTAATTTAAAAATAACAGAAAAAAGCCTGCTTTTACCCATTGGTTTTATCCACCATGTTCATGTTAATTTATAGTAAATACTATTCCTTCCTGGTGTTCCAGAAATATATTAGTACCTGCTATGCTCTTAAAACATAGTAGCTAAAAATACCTTCAAATAGATTTTTCCTCAAAAAAAGTATGCATCCACATTTTTCCATCTATTTTCATTCAACCAATCCAGCAGCTTTAGATCACATCAGTAAAAGTGAGTAATGAAATGCAATCTGATTAGCGCAATATGCTCAAGCGACTCACGATGAACACAGACCTCTTACATGCCCTAATTTCCTAGAAGAGACCAAGCTATTATGTTTTCTTTTATTAAAGAAACAGTTATCAAGTTTTCAGAACACTAAAAAAAAATTTTTTTAACTATTCAATGCTGTTCTTAAAAACAGAATAAAATCATGTGAACATTTTGCATTAATTACAATTAGATTTTCAACAACTGGCTTTGCATTGCTCCTGATCTTTAAGCTTCAGCATCAAGGTGTGCTGTAGAGCAAGTCACAGTAACATTATAAAAGTACACTTGAACTTTCACCAAGAACACATGAACGTATGTTTGAACTTGAGTTCTAGATAAACCACTTTCTAGATAAACTAGATAACTAATCCTCTTTTGATGTGGAAAAGTTTACTGATCACCGTTTTGATTTAGTGTCTCTCAATTCTAGGGTCCTTGCAGAGATATTTTGTGCTCAGCTTTTATGATTTACATACAATTATTCCTGCTTTCACCAGGAGAGGTTGGAATCAGGTTCCAGGTAGCAGTATGATTCAGATCCTACCGTCCATGTTCACAAGAGAAGTTCCACCAAAAGAACTGCTCACGATCATGAAGACAGTATCATTTAGCTTTATATTTTCTTAACTGTTGGGGGAGACCCGCATACAAAACCCACAGAATTTCACTCTAAGTGTCAGGAATCCATTTATTCAGAGTCTAATGTCTTTGGTATTACTTGGGGCAGAGGATGGAGTGGAAATGCCACTCTCTGAAAAATCGTTTCTGTGTATCAGTCACTTCAGGAACTTCATCTTAGACAGTTCAAGGCATCATAAAACTTCCTCAGATACAAAAGTCTTTCCAATGACAAGTATTTTCCTTTTATTGCTTTGCTTTTAAGTCAACCTTTCACTTTTAAATTGAATTATACATGCAAATTTAATCTTAATTGTGCAAACACCATCAGAAGTAAATAACAATCAGAAGGTCTAAACATGACAAATCTTGATTGTTAGAGGATTACAACTATTTTAATGATGTAGAAAGGAACATTTTCTAAGTAACATCTATGTAAGCATCTATAATGGGGGTAGTCAGTAAAAGAAACTGTAAGAAAGTTCATAATAATTTTATAGTTGTATTGAAGAATTTTTTTTTTCAATATTGGAAGAAGTATTTTTTTTTAATAAAGAATAAAACTCATTGATTTTGTTGCATGTGTAAAAAAAAACACTAATGTGTATTTAGATTCACTTAGATAACATTTTATGGAGTACAAAAGCAGCCAGTGTCCTTACAGCTGGCAGTTTTTATAAATACACACACACACACACACACACACACACACACATATTCTTTAATGAAGCACTTGGTAGTTCTTCAGATATATTCTCTTGGCCAAGAATGAAGCATGGGAGATGTTCTGCTGACTCCAACAGCAAAGTTCAAAATAGAAGGAATATTATGCGGTAAAACTTTAGCCTTCTCTGACTGTAATTCAGTTTAAAAAAATCACTTTCTCCACATTAGCAACCCTTTTAAATACAAAGAATCATATCAGTGTATCAATCGCATCAATCATATCAGCGATGCCATGATGCAGAAAGAACAAGGGCAAGGCAGCGCTGTAAAAATTTCAAAAGGTAATTTCAAATATTGCAAAAAGAGTTGCCAAAATATTTTTTCAAATATTTAGAAATTTGGCTTCAGTCATGTTTATTCAAACATGAATTAAAAGAAACTTTGTCAAATTAGTTACAACTAGGAATTTTAGTTGCAAGCCACATATTGACTTTTGTCCCAACTGCATTAATATTCTGGATAAAATCATCAACTGTTGTTTCATTTCTACTAATGCTAAGTATAACATAAGCTTCTTACCTTTGGCATCCTATGCTTCTATGCTCTAAAAAATGAGGTAATCATCTTTTTAGGTCTTCAAGCATTTTTGTAAAATTATTGTATCAAAATTATTTTATGAATTAATTGCTATATTTTGAATTATTTTAAACATACATTGAAATAATTTCAAAATAAATAAATTTAAAAGTGGGATATTTAAATATAGACTAAAGGCATATTATTGCATTACATGAACATCAGTTCTTTAATATTTTACTGCCTTTATTCAATAAATACAACTTAATGGTATTTGCTTGATGGTAAGCAAAGTGGTATTTTGCTTGAAAATTAAACAGATAATAAACATAAAATAATTTGGGGGAGAAAAAAAGAAGGAAAATTCATTCTTTCCTTTAGATGGTTATAAAATGTTTACTGAATGCAAGAACTTAGTTTAAACTTGTATTGTTCATGTTAGTACATACACAACTTTTAATCAGTTTTTAGTTATCCATTTCCCTGAGAAAATCTAAGCTTCATTTAAAATTTTAAATATAGATATTAAATGGAGGTGAAACACTGTTAATCAAGCAACTAATTAGCTACTTGTCATAACTGTTTGTATTCTGCTTCACTCTTTCCATATGATCTTGTGTCAAACTAGGTTACCATGAAGAAAACTCAATTTTTTATGTTGACGAAATTTAACAAGTATTTAAGCTAAACTATCAGCTAACCATGACCTATTACACAGACACACGTATAACCCAAACGTTGTCCATGGATTTCATAGGCCTTTGCTGTCACAGTAGTGCCTCAGCACTAGCATCTGGGAGGTGCACACGGTAGTTTCACCCGGTCCTTCCTCACACCCCCAGTCCCGCTCTGCCGCGCTCCAGTTCTGCCCATGCCCTACAGTTCGGCGCAGTTCGGCCCCCAGCCCGCGCCAGCTCCCGGCAGCGCCCAGCATCACCGTCTCCAAGCCTTCCTCCACATACAGAAGTGCTTCTCACTTCCCCTTGCTGCCTTTGGCTAGCCAAGATGGGCTAAAGTCAGAGGGGAGAAACGAGCCTCCCTAACCCTTGGATGAAACATGAGCAGACACTGCAGCTGAGCCAGTACTTTGCAGTTGCTGAAACAGCCTAAAGAAAGGCTAAAGGCAGGCCACAGGTAGAAGCCAGCAATGTGCCCATGCAGCAAAGTTGGCCAGCAGCATCCTGAGCTGCACGAGGAGAAGTGTTGTCGGCGGGTTGGGGCAGCTGATCCTTTCTCCCTACCAGACATACAGCTCTGGTGAAGCTACCCCAGGAGCACAGGGTCCTGGTCTGGGCTTCCCAGTACAACACACGGATGTGCTGGAGCAAGCGCAACCAAGAGGCACTAAGGCAATGAAGGGCTTGGAGCATCCACATCCAAGGAGAGGCTGAAAGACCTGAGACAGCCTAGGCTGCTGAAGAGGAGGCTCGTGGGGATCTTATCACAGCAGGAGGGAGTAGAGAACCAGGGGCCTTAGTCATATCCACTGAAATACAGTAAACTCCTCTCCAGCAGCAGAAAAAACAGGTTACCCAGGATAGCTGTCAAGTCTTCATCCTTGCAGCTATTCCAAACCTGACTGGATGCAATCCTGAGCAACTTGCTCCAGTTGACCTTGCTTTCAGCAGGGCCTTGGACTAGATGATCTCTAGAGGCCCGTTCCAACTTCAGCTATTCTGTGATTTTGTACAATTTCTACAGATAGAAAAATCCAGTAATTTTGTAATCAAGACACGCACTTAATGACCATATGTTAACTGAGTTTTTTATAAGGTTTATAATGGACAATTTTTTAACAAGGAAAATATATTTCCTCCACGCATGTACCTCTGCCAAATTTCAGGCTCCTACTCCTAAAAATGGAAGTGAAAGAATGTGTCAGCTACATGCCTTTTTTATCCCTCTCTCTATGTAAGGGATACAACAAAGTAAAAGAGCAGTTCAAAAAAACTTTTCAGTGTGGATCCATCAAATATACACTATTCTGTGTGCATGGAAAAAGAAGTTTCATTGTAAGGCTGTAATTAGGTTACTGATCATACCATTCTCAAAAATAAACTTTCTGATGGGCCACTGTTACTGAGATACACTAAAAGAGCATGTACTTTCGCATGAAAAATAACTAAACAGCTTTAAGATTTGCCAGGTCTCCAAAAGAAAACTAAGTACATAAAAAATACTAGCTAAAAGCGTGAAGAGAACCACATTCAGAAGCATTCCAGCTGTGCCAAGAAATCCTTTGTCCACAGATACTGATATCCATTACGTAATTTGGGGAGGTATTTAACTGTAAGAGTTCAGTGAGATAACTACAGGATCCTGTTCCCAGGATAAACTTAATACATTTGAACGTCATACATTGGCACATATTTTGGTTAGGTCTTTTAAGAGCTAACTTGAGTGGTAGTGAAAACATGCTCGCATTAATGCATTAGTTCAGGCAGGCTCATTAACTCTTTAAAAATAATAATAAAAAAGCAATTGTAAGAATGCTTTTATCCAGTATCAACAAGTCATTCTTAAAGAGGAAATACAGGTGTCTAAAAATTTAGGCAGAGCTGTTCGTGTTGTGTAGCTTGCCTTATTACAGTTTTTCTCATCAGTTCTGATATATATAAGACCAAAACACAGGCAACCGATGCTTCTAAAAGTCACTTATGGCCAGAGTTGAGAAAACCACGAACAAGTAAAAGGAGCATCCAGTAGTCTTAATGCATGATACCTCCCCTCTCTACCCATAACTGAAAAAAGCAGTCCTTCTTAGTAACTTTTTTTGCTGAAACTATAGTCATTAATAGTCCATAAAGCAAAACTGGATGTTTACTATTACTACACTGCACACTTTCCTGCAACTGTATGCAGCATATTCTGTTTATCAGGTAGAACTACCTACCAGTTCTCTGGATTTCATCAAGGAGCAGAACTGAGCTCTAAATTAAACACTTAGAACTTGACCATCAGTAATGATTTCAAGAAACTGCAAAATTCTCACACTTGTCCTTTACTTTCAGAGATTAAAACTTAAGGTCTATTGGATCTATTTAACATCTTAAAGCATTGAAATCTCCTAGTGTGGATGAACCAATATTTTCAAACGCATGTAATTTTACAATTTCCTTGATATTAAACATTTAAGTCAAATATAAAGAAGACTTCCTTGCCTAAAAATAATGAACGTTTAAACTGAAATATATAATTGTCTTAATTGCTCTCAAGATTCCAACATTCAGAAGAGACACAGATTTGCCTTCTGTTCATTTTACCACTATTTACACTTCTTCATGCAACTTCACTGAAACTGAAAGAAGTCTTCAATAAATGATCTTCTCCTTTTTTTTCATATTTACTAATTAAGGTATCCACTAATTAAGTGCCAACTCCCATGTTGATAAATACCAAACTGGATCTGAAATGAAGAAATCACAAAGATACCATGTAGTCACCACTGCACAGACAGATGGGTTAATATATTTCTTCATAAAAAGTAAAGCATGCAGACAACGAATGAGCTAAGTCTTAATAGGCAGCATAAAACTGACTCCAGCAGGAACTCAGAATTTCTAGAAGTCTCTGTGTTTATCACAGTCCACACCCAGCTACACTCTTAATATGTATTTTGGTTGTGCAAAAAAACCAAATGAATCAGTTGCCATACCCTGGAAAAACCTGCCTTCTCGCCAGTCCTCAGGACTAGCTAACACCCTTTCCCATCTCAGTGCTTAGTAAAGTTTTGTTAAGAGAGGCAGGTGGTGCCCCAATTTAACTTGCACAGAGGTCTTCAGAGAAATGGATTATGACAACTATCTTGCAGTGTGAAACACGAAGGAGATTTGATGTGGCTAGGTCTTTACACTGAACATATATGAAAATGTATTTGATATGAGAACTTTTTCACTCAAAAGCCTTAAGTACAATTTTTCTAAACAAAACGATGCACATTACATTCACCACTACAACAGAATAGAGTTATTTGTGGGCATGTTTCTGGAGTAGAACAAGCTCTACTACCTCCCCTAGTAAAACAACAAAACCAACCTCTATCCTTCCCTTGAAAATAACTTCCGCTATTTTTCCTCTTTATTCTATTTTCTAGGAAGATGCAGACTCTAATTTCAAGAATAAACTGTTGACACTAAATTTCAAGAATAAACTGCTTCATTTGCTAGAAACTATGCTGCCATCCTCATGTTCATAGCTGTTCTGTTGCATTTTCTTTACCAAAAGCAGCCCACAGGCGTTAGAGTTCATCTTAACCGTCCATCAGCTACTGGCCAGAGCAGGAGTTCAGCAGCTGCAGAAACAGCAAGGATGTTTATCATGGTGTTCAGGACTGGCTCTACACTTTTGAAACCATGTTTCCCCTTCACATACATCACAGGCTAATTTTTACCACCACCTGGCTGGCCATTCCACTCCTCCTCAATTGTGCAAGTGCACAAAGCGCAAGTCCCACCTCAGCCCCAAGCATGCAGCAGGTCCAAATGGACCCAGCTTCTGGCCTGGCTTCCTTTTGCAAATTCTTACAAATGATGAGTTGAGAACCAGGATATTTTAAAACAAGGGGCTGTTTAAATCCAAAAAGCAAGGATACAATAAAACAAGAGGGGAAAAGAATGTTAACATAAAAAGGCTATCTCATCATACCTAAAATTCAGACAAACTGGTTTATCTGAAACACCTCTGCAACACAAGAACACAGACAAAACTGCTCCCTCTCTCAAAACACATTCGGATGGGATTTCATTTTTGGCTACTCTGAAGTTCTTTGTTCCAGTTTCCTGACTAGATTTCCCCTTTTCGAGTGCCAAGCCAAGAAATTAATCTAAGGATCAGGATTAAACCTTGAAAGCAGATGTTACCCATACAGTCTGTTACATACTGGTAAACAGGATGATTGTGTGTTTTCCTGACTCTATGAAGTTAAATCCTAATGGAATTAACCCTAGGTAATCATAGAGCAAAGATAAAAAATTCAAAACAAAGAAAAAGCATTAATATTCATAAGTATTGCAGGTAACTTTCACATCTATGAATTCTCTAGTTCTCTTCTAATAACAAGCTGTTATAAAAAAAAAGGCTTTAATATAAAGTTATACAATTAAAACACTAGCTAAATTTCTTACAGTAACTTTTATATTTTCATGCTGTGGGATATATTAATAATTTATTACAATAAAAATATTTATTACATTAATTAAGCAACAGAATTAGAAAACAGACCCCTGAAAATTTAGGCTTTTCAAAATTTATGCACTGAATTTTATTTATGACTCCTACTAACAAACGCACAATAATCCTGTCTCCAGCCCTGCTCCATTTTATCTTCTGTTCTCTACTAACAGAAATTAAAGCACAAGACACTGCACTATCTGTGCATAGCTATAAGATGCATGAATTCAGGTCGGGAATTTCCCATTTGAAGCTTTGCTCCTTAGGGGCTTAATCATTCTTCTTGCAGCTGCACTCTGAAACTTAAAAAAAAAAAAAAAAAAAAAAAATTCCAGTCATTGTACAATTTACTGGAATGGGAAAGAAGAAGGTTCCCGGGATGCTATACCCTGCTGCAGAAGAAAGCTTGTTCTGGGGCAGAGAGACGGCTCCTTTTCAGACCCAGACAGCCTGCACTTGAAAAGACTGCACTGGAAAGTAAAACAGGCAGAAAGAATCCACCAGATACCATCTTAGTGAACAAAGAGGTAGGTTCATTTTCTACTTAATTTGGCTCAACTTTCAATCTTTTAATAATCTCTAGTGAAAATATTAATCATTCAAATTTATTATTTTCTCTTCAGTCCAGACTAGAAGCCCCGAGTATCTTCTATTATATGCAATAAAACAAACAAGCAAAACAAAAAATGAGGAGCATCTCAAGATTTCAGGGCTTAGGCTGATTCTGGTAATATTCCAAAATATATTTGCTCATCTACTCAAGTCAAAATGAAAGGAAAAAAAATATTTTAAATAATTTTATTAGTAAGCATTCATTGACCTGGCTCTGAAAATACCAAGAAAAGCTCAATAGAGCAGCTAGTTTGTAAACCCAAGGAGGAAGTACATCCCATCCAGCTGACAGCAATGAGCAGCTCGGGATGGACGGGGACACTCAGCCCTCTGGGGAACACAACGCAACCTGAGGACATTTGCACTGCTCAGTTTATGTCATTGTGAAGAGGTTCTGCATTTGCTCATCCATTATTTCTTACCTTCCTGCCCATACCAGGTGTTTTGGCCACCCCTTTTACACCAGCACAAGCATTCCTGTGGCTGTAAACTGAATCAGATAAGCTCAGTGATCAGCTTGCAAACTAATCCTCCTAACTCCCTTTTTTCTCAAAAAAGGGATTCATTTTCTGAGGTATGAGTGAGCTGATGAGACCTATTGCAAAGCTGCACAGACGCCACTGCTAATGCAAAGAAAGGACACAAACCCACCTTTATGGCACTGCCATCTAAATTAACATCAGAGGACCATAAAACCACATTAATGAGTCATTGGCAGGGCAGGGAAGAAAGACTTATCAGTATTAGTTCTTTGGTTGCTCTTTAAATTTCTCTTTACAGAAGAATGAAGTGTTAATTACTATCCTAAATGTCCCCACTTGGTCTCACATCAGAATGTTTTGCCTACCTGAAAGGTAATAAATATTATTTATCATATTTATTCACAAAGTTGAGTGTATCTCAATACTGCATCATTCTGTATCTTTCTCGAAAATATAAAATTAAAGTCAGTGTTGAAGAATGCTCTTGCTATAGAACAGTACTGAAGAAGAGTCTTCTGATCTGCAGGCATATTCCAGCAACAGTCTAGGAATATGACATTAAAGCAAAAAATGCTGAACTGCGATTCTGTAGAGTAGATGGAATATTAGGTTTTCAAAACTGCAGAAAAAAGTAACAGATTTCAAGTTGTTGTACACAATCGATCTTGCACTTAAGCTGATTTGTAGGGAACTGAGATTATTAGAGACGACTGCAAGAACTGGCAGAGCATCTTCAACAGCTTTATGATATTCTGATATCATAAAACACCATTTAGGAATTTTGTAGACCAGAACAGTTTTTGTAAAATGTGCTGAACACATTTTTTTTCTACTGTTAAAGGACTATTGTTAAAAATACAGAAAGATGGAATTATAGTGTCTTCCTGAATAGTTAAAATCCACACTGCACTTGGGAGAAGAGGAAATAATTATTTGGATATTTTTACAGAAAAGTCTATCCAATTTGCTTTCCACATAATTGAATACATAATAACAACAGCAAACCTGACAGAATTGTCTGGTTCCTTTGAAGCACAGGGCAAGGAAAGGGATCACCATGGAAACAGCAAGCACAAAACCGCAGTAGAACCTAAGAGAAAAGCACCTCCCGCCTCCTCGGCAGCCAGGGAAAAACAGCTCCTGTGGGGAGCTGCAGGAACTGGCCCATGCCCTAAGCCTTCCAAGTACCCACTCACGTGAGACAGCTCTCTCATCTGAGTCTTATCATTAAACTCAACAGGACCCAATCCAAGTGGATAAAAGAATGAAAATACACAACACTTCCTAACTACTGCTTAACTGCAGGCACTTGCTGAAAGCTCATGTTCTTCATATATTTGTTTCTATTTATACTGTTTTTCAAAAGAAGTATATATTTCAGTCCCTTTTTTTTTTTTTAAATGAGTGTTTGTTACTTTAAAATGATTACCAAAATAATGTATTGTGGAAGTGTTCAGAAAATTCCTATCACTAGTTTAAGAGAACTCTTCCTGCTTTAAACTGCAATAGCCATTAATATAAATATAGCACCCTCAGAATAAAATAACTTAAAAAACCCTAAAAGACCATTTTAATGAAAATCATTTACATTTTTAATGTTAATATTTCTGCATTCATACTTTCAGCTTCTTGCATATATTTTTCTGTAATATATAAAAGCATTTGAGACTTCAAAAATTAATTTGTTATGAACTGAGGAACTGTAAGCTGATATGTTATTATGAAATAAAATTTGACTTCCCTTTCTTTTTGGGTTATGTTCTCCTAGTACTCATTTATACCCTGGATAACATTAAATTTGACTCATATATCCTGACTGCATTTACATTTCACTATTTTAACAAAGCATCGCAAAGCAGCAACCTTCTCTGCCTTGGTAAACAACCAAAATAATCCTGAGGGCCTGCAATCTTATAGCACAGCTCTGAATCACCCTCCTCCTTCTTCAGCTTTCATTCTGTAACTTAGTTTCTTTTATGCTAGCATTCAAATGCTACTTCTGCTTCCTCGATTGCTTTTTCAACTCAGTCCTTTCCAAACTTCTCTTCCCTGGTTGAATTCTTCTGTGGTTCCCCTCCTTTCCTTCACTATACCAAACAAAGTATTTTCAGTATGGGGCTTTGTATTCCTCATCAAATCTGTTTTGTGTTTATTATCCCTGCCTTTTACTCTCTCATCAACCCTCACTTATCCCATAAGTATCTGAATATTCCTTGCAATATTGTCCTTTTACACTCAGGAAGAGTTTCCCGTTAAAAGTCATGAAGTTAACATCTTACTCTGTACTAAATAGCTGTTCTACCACAACATTCCCTGCCTGACGTGTCCTTTGCTGGCATTTGTCATTACTAATTTATGCACAAACACTCGCCTCTAAAATAATCTTATCTGCCTATCTTGTCTGCTATTCTCCATGCTCCATCATCTATACTTGGAGGACTAAAATCTAAACTAAGAGTTCACTGACGTACATTGTGTCATGTCCAACTTCAGCATGGCTTGCTCTGCTTCGGATTTCACTAGTAAGAAAGATGCAAAGTGCAAGTTATTTTCTTCAAAAAGGTCAAGTAATGGTGCTCTGGCATTATAGCCATTTTGTTACTGTGTCAATAAATCCCCAAACATCATTTTTTTCTACTTATCTTATTGCTCCTTCGATTTAGTCTTAAGTGAGGTTTCAATGGATAAGCACTACTAGAGGCTTAATCCAAAACAGAACTCTTCTAATGAGTTCAATGGACGCTGCATTAAACAGTATGTCTAATTGCAGAATATCAATTACTATACTTAAAAACAAAATCCAACAACAAAACCTGCAGCCACTGCCCTAAGAGATTAAGTTGAAATTAAGTGATTGTTAATTCATTTAGAAATAAAATGTTTTTTGAGTACTTGTGCTAAAAGAACACATGCTAGCATGCTAGAACTTCATGGTATCATATATTCCTAGGGAAGTAACTCATATAACCCTTGCAACAACTTACATAACCAGATCAACAGAGGCGGCGGCATTACAGCAAAGATTATTGTCGCCAAAAATAAAAACAGCTCATATCCCAGGATAGCCTTGCCTCAAGCAGATAAATATGCACTTTTCTGATTCTTCTGTTAAATATACTATAAAAGAATTCAGCAAAGGAATGAATAAGAGAATTGTCTATCATTAATGAAAGAAAAAACAACTAAAGAATGAATGAGAATATTGAATGATCGTACTACAGACCTCCTCACTCACAGGGATATAATCTCAAACATACATAATTTTTTTATACACACACACACACACACCCCTATTTGTACATAAAACTAACTACTTTTTTAAAAAAGATGGATTTTTTCTATTACAACATCTGCCAGTTATGGAAGATAGAAAAATCATTCGCAATCACTACTTAAATATAGTATTGACGAGGTCAAGTGAAAAACTGAAATCATCTCATAATTACCTCATACTTTACAGCCGAGCATTTATGGAAATCCTTCTATTTATTAATGTTGGAACAGTGTTGAAACATATACAAAAGAAACACAAAAGCAATACAGTCTTCCCTGCATGCTAAATACTGGCATCAATAAAGAAATAACTTATCTGTAATAACCTTTTACTATGCTTGAAATGAAATTCAAATCTCATATTCATTTAAATGTCTTCGAAAAATAAGCTATTCTAACATCGAAATTATAAAATTTAGAACTTCTAAATTATTTGAGAATTTTCTAAAACAAATGCATCATTTTTCATGCAGACACGTTTCAGTTTAATTTGAACACAAATTAAAAAAAAAGTCTAAAGGACTACTATCTACGTGTTATAGTAAAGACCTACCAGATAAAGTTTTCAGTACCCAGTTAAAGAGCATCTGCTATGCAAGGATTTGAAATCCAAACACATGAAGACTCTACTGGAAACAGGAATGGAAAACCACAGCCACCTTGACACAGAGCCAAGTAAAACAATAAATCAGGCTTAGGTCAAACCACACTCCAGAGAGTTTTAATTCATACCATAAACAGAAACAAAGTTTAACAGATTTTGATTATGGCAAATGCTTTGATCTTTGAAAAAAAAAATATATATATATATATATATAAATATTTAATAAAATATTAATGATCATACTAAATGGCTGTAGGCATAAATGCCACTCCGGCTTGCCTTCACAAAGGAAACAATATATTCTCATTGAAATCCTGTTAAAATCTCTGGTATAAAGAATTTTCAACAATTACTTTTAATAATTCAACAAAAACTCTAGAAAAATAAATCTTCTTCTGGCAGACAGTAGCTACAATGGAAAACATGAGCCCATGATATTTTATCTTCCAAACTATAATTCTCACTATCTTCAAAACACAAAAGTACAGTTTGATAATGACAGAGCAGACTATTTTCTGTTGTTATAAAAAGAAATAATTCAGGAACAAATCAAATGTAACGTGGACAAGAGTTCGACTGAAAACATATTTTTTAGGGTCTTAGGGATAACTTTTTCATAAATTAAATTCATCTTTCTGAAAAAATTGTTCTGTTGTATCTGAAAGTCAACCATTATCAAAAACACAGATGTTTTACTGAAAATGTCTTTAAGTTTTCTATTGGCAGAGACTTTCTGCCCAAGTAATCATTAATCCATATCGTGGCCAGGAAGACAGAAGAGCAGAGATGCAAGAATGGTAAAGTCACTCTATATTTTAAAACAGCAACAACCCGCACAGCTCTGTGACAGTGCATAAAACACAGAGTTAAGGAAATGGAAGGGAATATGTATAATTATCTTTACCAGTTATCTCCAGCAAGGTTGACAATATCTATTAAAAAAACAAATCAATACTGCAATCGTAAGTAATGAAGGAAAATATGGTTTTAATCTCAAAACAGCTCGATGAGTTTCCTAAATTCAATCTTAGCAGTTTTCACTACATCATTTGTTTTGTTTCTGTGATGAATTTTGTTTATAGGAAAAAAATCATAATGTATTGGAAATAACACTTCCTCACTCACAAACACTGTATTGCAAACCACAGAGGAATGCTGTCTTTTGCACAGCAACAAAATCATAAAAGAGCAGTACATACTCCTAGCTAAAAGGTCTATACAAGACTTCTGTCTTAACTGTTAATGAAGGTCTGGCTTTAATCTCAAGATGACATCTCAAACAAAAGTCCTAGTAAATACATCACAGTAGTAGCTTACCACAAAGATGAGCTCTACAACCCCACTGAGATTTTCTTCTATTAGCTGTCGACAAATAAAATTTATGAGCCCTAGGATTTTGCATAGAGATAGCCATCTCAGTATTAAAATGGCAGATCGTCAGTAAACAGTGGCAGTCCTCAGTTTATTGACATTGCTCCAGACTTCCTCCCATATAACTAACCACATGAAATCATAAGCAAAATATAATGCAGCAATTTAGTGCCTTAGTATCTTAAGTGCAACTGCAGAAAAAAAGAGTACTGCAAGAGAAGAAAGGAAATATCTTAGAATGACAAATATTGAGTTGGAAATGGCATTTACTTATGCAAGACCAGTCAATAATGAACTGTTTTCATTTGCTCCACACTGATTTACAATATGACAATAAACATAAATTATCAATGAGGAAAAATATGAATATAGTACAAAGATCTCCTTAAACAATACTCAACTTGCAGGTGCATTAGATAACATCCCTTTTTAAGTAATACAGTTGTAGCATGGTAAGCATCCTGTTATAGAACCCAAACACTATATGCAGACACTAAGAACTTACCAGTAAGTGGAAAAAGGTATCTGTGAGATTTGGACACACATGTTCACTGTGCCACTAATTATAAGAATCTAACAAGGATTCTGAACACTGAAAGGGCTAACTCTGTAAGCTCTTGAGGAAAGCGTACAAAAGAAAATCAAAGATCTGACATTCCTGCAGTACACCCAGGAAAAAGTGTGGGATTTTATAGCAGTTAAGTGGAGGTCTACTAAAACAGGAGGCAATATGCAAAAATGAGGACAAGTAGGTAGGCTCGACGTCATTTAAACCTTTAGTTGAGAGCTATTCACAGAAATACTAGACACGAATACAAACTCAAGAATAAACAAATTCAGTAATCTCTCTTTAAAAAAGTTACCCATCTAAAATTACTCTGCTCATAATGAACAAGATGCTGCGTTCAACTGATGCTCAAGCATAGAAACTATAATAGCTCCAGCAAAACCAGAAAGTATCTGAAATACCCACTCAAAACTTGAAGCTTTTCTAGTTTACCTGCTCATATCCTTGCCATTTTGAAGTGCAGATTCCTGCAT
The DNA here is from genome assembly GCA_013389825.1 of Crypturellus undulatus. Classification (NCBI taxonomy): domain Eukaryota; kingdom Metazoa; phylum Chordata; class Aves; order Tinamiformes; family Tinamidae; genus Crypturellus; species Crypturellus undulatus. The sequence goes on from VWPW01021686.1 coordinate 2,845,047, forward strand.
TTGAATATTTTCCCAGCAAGCAACAAATAATATGTACAAAAAAAAAAAAAAAAAAAAAACCCCTGCAAAACAAAAACAAACACACCTGTAAATAGTGTTTAAACAGGGCAAAGAAAATGGGCAAAGCAAGAAAATGGGCAAAGCTGGGCTCTCAGAGTTTCCACTAAATTTCTTCCAGAATGACACTGAACTTTTAAATAAGGAATAGTAAAGTGGTCTAGAAGATTTCCTTGATATGTGTCACAAGATGTTCACCCTTTGTAAACATATTTCACTTCACTGACCAAGAAACTGCCAATGTGGATAAACCAATCATTTTTTATTGGCAACAAGAATGTGATGCGTGTTCATAAGACACCAAAGTAGAGAAGAGACTCAGAGGGTGGCATATCTTTTCTTGGTCTGTTCATCATGCCTACCTGTTAGATGTTTAGTGTTACTCTGAACAGAAACAAATTCATTTAGAATAATTTAAGGTTACCATTCCAAAATGCAAAGTCAAGAACAATCTCTCACCCTTTCCTCCCTCTCCTCCAAAATCAAATTGAATAAAAAACAAGTAATGTTTGAATTTTTTTTCAATTATTTGTACATATAATGAGAGGAATTTCTATGGACATTTTATTGCATAAAATTAGGCAACACACATCTATAAGATTTTATAGGATATGGTAAAAGCTTAATTTGTTGGAAAGAATCGTGATATACAAGTAAAGCTTAAATGTGGAAACATTTAAATTGTAGATGCTGATTGCTGTTATAGACCTTAAGAATGTTCTTGTGACAGCTTATTTTGTCCTTTAGTTTAACAGTCCTGAACTGCATCCCTGACCACATGCTTGTGATCTGCACTTCAGAAGCAATATTGACACCAAAACTAAAAAGAATTTGTTTTTTTACTACAGAAAAATCTAACTTATCTAGATAAGAATTATTACATGTCCCAAAGGAACTCCTGTTAGCAGTAATATGTAGCAGTTTTAAATTACACCTAGACTATTTTTGGTACTGGAGACTTTGTGATTAGAACAGATTACACAGATTACATCTCCCTGTAATGATTCTTCAGCTTCAGAATACTGATGAACAACCTGACAAGTGGTTGGAAAAAATGAAGTGTTATGATTTCACTGTGACAATTAAGCCTAATGTTGTTCAGATTCTTACGTCTCCACTACAGACAAGGCCTGGGAATCAGTATTTAGATAACAGATCATTACAGCGTGACATTTCTTGATAAATCCAGAAGCCGACAGCAGTAGCGTGGTGAATGATTTGAGGTTCTGAATAAAGGACAGTCAGACCAAAGGTATCCTCCATCTTAAGGACGCCACCTAAGTCTTAGAATGTTAGGGATAAACAAAACACTAAAAGCCAGCATAGCCACTGTATTTTGGTACGGGAAAGTTTTGCTCATGCTCTTTTTCACAGACAGGGCTGAGACACAGACAGGAACACTGCACAGACAGTGCATGCGTCCCATCCTTTTGGCTTTAGAGGCACAGCAATGACAACAGATTGTGTAGTCCAATTCTTTCTGAATGTCTGGATTCTTCTCATGACTTGGCATGAATAAAGATTCAAATCCCCTGAGTGGTGCTTCTTAAAAGGTGTAAAGATTTGGATATACAAGGAATATCTACATGGATTGTTTGAATAAATAATAGAACAAAAGGATTTTAACATGGCGAAAGCCCTAAACAAAGACTTTAGCTTTGAAAACTAAAGCTGCAAGTTCCTCTAACAATGAGCCAACAGATTTCTAAGAAGGAAGTTTTCCTAACAATTCTCTTTAAAAGATTCTCTCCTGAGAGTCTGAAGGTATCAGACAAGTAAAAGAAGCACTCCAAAGACATCTGGACAGTGGCAAAATCACTTCAGGTTGGATAATGAAAAAGGTGTTCTGACCAAAATAAACACCAGACAATAAACCTAGAGTAATTCCATTTCACAAAAATATTACTAAAAAGCTTCCAATTATTTCTCTCCTGTTTGTGAGTGGCTCTGGAAAGTGTTATTATTTAGACTCCATTAAAACAAATGGGTAGCGTTAACATGGGAGCAGAGAGAGATTTTTTATAGTACACTTTAGTATCATCACCCACTTGAGCTACTAGGTGTAACAAAGGACACTTAAACATTCCTTTAACAAGAATAAAATAAAAACTATCAAAGACAAGATTGCACATATCATTGGACACTGTCTTGTAATCTAAGGATCTCCTAATAGCTGGAAGGTAAATATTAGATTCTACTTCCAGTTACACATCTGAGCGAAGGAGACTAGATTGACTCTGACAAGCTAAGGCAGAGCATCTTTGAGCTGCATGCCTGCTAGGGGCAGGGAGAAGACCAGCGAACAGATCTGTGAGCAAAGAAGTTGCTTCCAATCATCCCTTCTGTTTTCAAGGAAATAGGAATTTTTCAACTTTCTTTGCATTTAGGTAGAATTGCACCAAAGACAACTAGAACAGATCATTAATTACTCTTCGTAAGTAAATCTTAAAAGATATTGAAAGCTGACATGTCAAGGGAAAAGAAGCAACAATAATTGTTCAATTTTCAGAAGAAATACTGGACATACGAGACTGACAGAATCACAGAATCCTTAAGGTTGGAAGGGACCGTTAGAGATCATCTAGTCCAACCCCTCTGCATACGCAGGGTCACCTAGAGCACGTGGCACAGGATCTCATTCAAGCAGGTTTGGAAGATCTCCAGAGAAGGAGACTCCACAACCTCTCTGGGCAGCCTGTTCCAGGGCTCTGTCACCCTCACTGTCAGGAAATTTTTCCTTAAGTTCCTGTGGAACTTTTGATACTTCAGTTTCTGGCCATTCCCTCTAGGTCTACCAGTGGCCACCACTGAAAAGAGGCCGGCCCCATCCTCCTCACTGCCTGCCTTGTATTTTTTAATAAACAGAAGCTATATACACAACTGTTAATGACCATCAAGGTCAATCAGCAAGAAATATGCTATATATTTTCAGCTCCTAAACCAAGACGGTACATTCAGACTGGTGACTGGATACGATCCCTGCAACGTGCCGAGGGCCAAGCCAGGCCTCCGAATTGTTTGGGTCAGTCCAAACCGGGACTGAACACACGAGGCCAGAAAGACAACCAGGTGAGTAGCACGGCCTGCAGGCACCAGTGCCCAAGACCACGCGAGGTGCACTTGGATTTACCAATGCACGCACAGCCAGAGAGGCAAGCCTTTACTCCAAAAAGTATACATTCCCCCTTCTTTATTCTTTATAACTGCAAATGAGAATTTTCTCAGTAGTTGTATGATGCTGAGATTCTCAGTGTTATTTTTGTTCACACACTTGTCTTCAAAGTCTCACATACACTATACTCTATGAAACAATACATACAACAGTCAACATACGGCTTTGTGACCTCATTATTTTAACCCTTTTCTCTTGCGCTTTCAGACGGGATCACTACTATTTTTATCTGATTCTAGAACAAATGACAATTTCCCACTTTTCAGAACCTCTGAAACACTTAAGTCAATTATTTGACCCACTTGTGGAATACTATGTAGTGCAAAGTTTAATCTCTATACTTGTAAAAGTCATTCTTTTCAAAAATTGAAATGATCATATTAAACAGAAACCTTTCTTTCTTCTAACAAAGGTTTCTAGGCCAGCATGACTATACTTTTATTCACTATCTTTCTTCCCATTTGTAGGATTGTAATATTTCTGCATTACAGTGTTTGCTTTTATTTCCTTCTAAAAGCTGAATGCACGTTTTTCTTTGGACACAATGCACGAAATAGTCATTCTTTGTTGATATAAACAAAACACTGGCCCCTTGCCATATCCAGACAAGTACTAAAAGATGAATTTGCTAAAAAAAATATTTTTTAAAAAAACAATAAAATAAAAAATTCCTTTAAAGAAAGGGAAAAAAAAAAAAATCTTCCTAAATGCATGTTGTAGATACCATCCCCTCCCACTGTCCACTTCCTCGAAGGATGAACTATTACTTGTCTTGATTCCTAGCTCTGGGACTATGGTACATAAAATGCTCAAGTGCACTTCCTCTCATGCGTTAACATGCCACCTCCTTCCCCCGTGAACAACCATTTTTCTGTATCTAACCCCTTTGGTTATATCCATTCTGGTCAAAAGTTAATGCTAATGAACAACCTTGTTACAAGCTACTTATTTTACAACCACAACCCTCTGCTTAGAGATCCTATCATGCTAGGCGTTGCAGAAATGTAAGAGAGCCTGCTTCCTCTGCAGATGACTGACAGTACCTGCTAGATGGATATTCATGGATAATAAAAACAGTATTTATTTTAGCATGTGACTATCTTTAAAATTATATAGTCATAGACAGAGGACCTGAACAGATCCACAAACTCATACTTTGCTGAAAGATTAGAAATATAACTAATAGTAACTTTGATCTTAAGTAGCAGAGCTGGGGTTAACAGTAGTACATATTTTCTTCAGGCCTCGCTATTTTTTTCTATGCTCACACACACTAAAAAACACTGCCCAGCCACAGCTGTTATGAACATGACTCAGAGTTCACTCAGTTTTCACATCAAGGGAAATAGTTTCATCCTGGTTAACTAGAGCAGCCTAATAAGGCAATAAACAACTACCGACTTTGCAAAGACCTAAGAATCTGGCTCAACTGACACGAAATAATAGAGCAAGAAATAATCAAGCATTTGTCTACACTCATTTATTAGGATATACAGGTTTAATTAAAGATGAGGAGTTCCTGAATTTTCTCATATTCTTTTCTGTTATTTTACTTTACAGTTTTTTTTACCATTTTCTATCTAGCAAACTATGATACAACTTCCTTGACAAAAGTGCTTCTTGGGTAGATACCCGATTCTGTTGCATATTAGAAGTAACAGAATTAATTCAGATTTACATCACTGCAAAATGTTTGGATATCCTTTATGTGAAGCTTAATCTTTGCTCTTTGTACTTTTGATGAATCATACTGACTAACACAGAGGTCTGCAGCTACAGTCAGGAGACTGGAGGTGATGATCTCTATTCTCAGCAATTGTTAGACCATGTTCACAGCACTGAGAGCAGGTTTGGGGCCACTAGCACAACAAAAACGCTGCTAAATTGCAGCAGCTTCAGTTGAATGCCACCCAGGCAGGTACACTTGCCCTATGAAGAGAAGCTGAAGGAACCAGGCTCACTCAGCCTGCAGAACAGGCAGCTGACAGCAGTCCCCTAGTACCTATGAGGAGGTCAGATGCTTTCCGACCTGAACTATTCTATGATTCGTTCTACATTTTTCTCTGCTGTATGCTTTTAAATTCATCTATGTATGGATTTAGTTTTTTGTTTTGCCTCCTTAGTTTTTGTTGTGTCTTCATCCCAAAGGATACAAAAAAAATGTTTCATATATTGCTGCACTACCATATTTTGATAAAACCTCTCCCCCATCTGCAACGCTAAGTTCTCTCTGACAGTATCTGGATACAAATGTACAGCCCTGCCAAAATGGCACAGACTGTTATTATGCACTCAGGCTATCAATCTTCCTTTTTAAGTTGTGCAAATATAGTGTTGAAAATTATCCAGGAATAATTTTCAAATGTTTTAACATCTGCCAGTCCTTTTAGATGAGCGCTGTAAAGAACACATGTATCAATACAGAGGTAATTAACTAGATGCCAAAGATGAAACTCAAAGTAAACAAGTGCAAGGTTATGCACAAAATCTGAATACTCTTCAAAGAAATTATAGATTATAAGGCAACTGTAACTCTTCTGGAAGCAAACTTGGTTGCCAACAAAATCCAGTCAATGAAATAATTCCTCAACATGCAAATACCATTAAAAGAAACGAATGCTAGTATAGCAGATATATGTTAGGAAAACTCAACTAAATCAGTATATAAAAAATGCTATAAAAAAAAAAGCTATAAAAAAATGCATGACCATAAGTCAAATAAGCTTTCCAATTAACAATTCTTAATAAATAATAGACAGGAAAGAGGAGATCAGAAAGAGAAAGACAATATTTATAGGAATTATTCTAGAAAAGATGGAGCGTTACTGTATAGATACCATGACGAGTATCCTGAAAATCTGTCAGGTTTGAATACTGTCTGCACTGGATTAGTAACAAAGTAAGAATTATAGAACTGTGAGCAGTTTCTGAATCTGGCTTTAAAAACAAACAAACAAACAAACAAACAAACAAACAAACTATATAGTAATAAACCACTGATCACGGATAACACAAATACAGATAATATAGGATATGAGTTCCAAATATATATTCTAAATTCCTTTTTTAATTATCTAGTAAACTAAAATTTAAAGAATCAGTGATTCACTGAAATGCTGAAATAAAAAATTCTTAACAAAATCTATGATAGAGAATTTGAAAGGGTTTCAAAACTGAAATGCACAGAATTTCAGTTCAGTTCTTTCAAGACAGCCTTTGCTGCCTCCTTTTTGAAAGGTTTTAAATATAACATAAGGCGTAGAAGGAAATAAAACTACTAAAAAGAAAAAATAAGAAGAAAAGTCCTTGGGGGGTTGAAAATAAAGAGAACTTTCTGTGAAGACCACAGAAAAGTCTTAGGACTGAGTGCAAAAAAATTTTTTTTAAGTACTGAGAGTAAATGCAGGCAAACTGGATGTAGAAAGGAGAAAAACAAACAGAACTTCACCTGTAAAATAATGGAATTAGAGCTGACCACAGTTTCACCAGAAGCAAATTATGGGTTAGCACACTTCCATAAACATGTTGGCTCAGCATTAAGAGCTGAAGAAATAAATCAAATGTTAAAAATAGCAAGTCGGGAACGTAAAACATAAAGCATCTCATGACACTGGATATGACGACACCAAATGTTTGCTTGCATATTAAAACTGCACTCACTTCCAGTCCCTTTGCCACTGAAGGACACATAAGAACAGAGGAGGATTCAGAAAAGTCCAGAAAGGACAGTTAAAGGTAAAGTTGTCTTTTATAGCAAAAGCACGAATACAGGCATACGCTCCTCAAAATCAGGAAAAGAGAAGACTTGCACTAAATGTCAAATGTCTGTAAACTGATGAAGGCCCAGGACAGGGCCGAGAGGGACTGACTCACTCACTTTCCTAGTGCAGCTAGAAGCCTGACTAACGCCCACTCCAGACGGATGGCGCGGGTCCTCTCTGGCGAGTACTCACCAGAAATGCAGCTGGGCACCTCTGCGCACAGTCTCCTTTTCCACAGAGGGCACATAACCCACACTACGGCCAAGGGCTTTATGCAATCACACCTTTGATGAGAACACAATCTGTATGCCCGCTCGGCTTTATTGCACACGTGAAATACAGAGGTTGAAGTTTAGCACAGAGTAAGCCGTGTTCTTGAACACGGAGGCTTCCCCTCAACCGTGACTTAGGAAAGCAGCAATGGTTATGCAACCTGAGCAAGCCATTATTGAAATACCATTGGCATTTTACACATTGACAGACTTTGCATTAAAAACATAACTCAACATATGAAGCGTAAATTGTGGTGTAATTATTCAGAACTCCAGACTTCATTAATCAGCACAAGGTCATTACAAAACTGATCAGGATAGACATTATGTTTTCTAAGTCGTTACGCAGGAAGATAAAATTGAGGAGCTAAGATCTATCTGGACAGAAGATAAAGAATGTTAAGCATGGGCAGAGAGGAACAGAATGCTAGTCCACTGGCATTGCACAGATTATTTTCTTTCCTATTTTCTAGCAAGGATTTTTGACTATCATGAAGCTACCCTGCACTTCAATGAGGCTCTTCAATGAATCTATGTCATCCTTTTTTCAAATACAAAATATTTTATCAGCTTAATATATGTATATATTATATATATAAATATATATATATATAATATAATATATATATATATATAAAAAGGCAATGATCTAAAAACTGAATATTAAGCAGGGAAGCTGATGTAACTATACTTATACAAAATATAAGTACATAAAACAATGTACAGTTAGAGGCTGACTAAAAGTAAGCAATCAAGAGGCTTTTGAATTTATTAAATACCCAGTTCAATGACTACAGAGTTAAACATTTGAAAGTGGCAGCAATATTCTTACAGACAGATATGTGTTCAGATGTAGTTTGTAAATAAAATATACACAAACAAGCATAGAATTTATGGATAAGTAATGTTCCCACCTAATACATTGATTCTGAAAGAAAAACTGAGTGCAACAAGTAAAAATATTTACACAAACAAAACGGATTGCTGATACTAAAATTTAAAGTATTTCATTACATGCACAGCTAGTGATACACCAAAATATAAAACCAGAATGAAAACATTTTTCAGATATATTATAAAAAATTTATAGTAACATTTTCATTTTAAAGTTAACATTTGTTCAATCTTTACATAGAAATAATGACAGAAAATAGCAATTCCTAATGAAATTCCTGGTTAAAACACATTTTTGACTTAATTACTGTATCTTGTAGGAAGCTAGTAGATGCTTGATTTTGTATTTTCTGTATCTAATAGCTCATTACTATGTGATTTATTTATTTATTTACAAAAAGACATTTGTTTAATGTTACATACTAATAAAAATATCTGATTGTTTGTCATTAGAAACCATTTAACTTCCTTATCAGGCAGTTTATTTTAGGTAGAAATTCTATGCTGAAAACAAAGCAGATGAGGCAAACTCTCCCAAGCACAGACTGATCTGCAAATTCATTTTCTCTTTCACAGACACACAAGTATGTATGCACATTTGCTTACATTTGCTTGTTGGCTCATTCTTTAAGGTTCTGCTGTGCTGATTACCGTAATTACAGTATAGAAACAATAAACTCCATAATCTTCGCAAGCATGTACACTGTTTGCTATAGAACAAGCATTACCTTTAGGGTATATGAGTCTAATGTTTTGTTATTTAGCTTTGAATGGGAAGATGGAGTAAACTATCATTATTAGCCTTCCTCTTATTTCATGAATGGTTATTGTAAAAATCTCAGTTCACTAGTATACATGCTTACATCCTTACACTTTTGCAATAATTTGAGAGAAGTGAAGCTAGCTTCACAAATAGCAGTAATTATATATTTCAATTCAAGCGTAAATCCAGAATGCTTAAAAGACATTTAATAAAATTACCATTAGAATAATTTATCATTAAAAATATTTATTATTTTTATGTATTATACTTTCAGAACTATGTGTGGGACTGAAGTTATCTTGATGAGTTAACATCTGTGAGACTATTTTAGCCTGTTCTTTTTGAATAGCTATGCTTAACAAATGCCACTAACTTATGCCTTATTAGAAGTTCTAGAAATATTGCTCACAGTGGAATTTGTTAAAAATTACCTTTCGTAAATAATGAATCTACAAATTACGCTAGAGACCTTCATTTGGACTGGGGAACTAGTCTTTTTTAATGACCACTTCTTTAAAAAAGTAAAGCTTGGTTTTCAGAAATAATGGGAAGAAAACAATTTAAAAATCAAACACAGACCCTCTATCAAAATAAAAAAAAAAATAATTTCACAATGTCACCTGTCAGCATAGTGCTGTATTAGCATCGAGTGCTTAGAAGCAGGATGAACAAGAGCAATAAAAAGAACTTGTTAAGATGAACTAGATATTTCGGGATTTAAACACATGCAATTAACATATAGCACTGTATCATACAGACTGTCTAAAGCAGGTACTGTCTAAAAGCAGAATCCTCCTTCTAGGACACTTCCATGCATATGTTTGCCCGAGAACGATACTGATTTTGACAAAAGTTCTTACTAGCGTATCTCTTCACTAAGATCAACAACCTTTCTCATCCAAAAGTTCTTATTTTAATGATATGGAGATTTTAGGCGTAGTTGAAAGAAAGAAAAAGCCGGGAAAAAAAATCACACCTTTCTTAATTTTTAATATTTTCAGAATGAATTATTTTATTTCTGAAATGTGGGGTTTATATTTACAATATTTTTAAACAGAGTTAAGGTGAGGTTACTTGACTCTAACATTCAGAATGGCCCCATTCTTTCACTGTAACTTATTATAATATCATACACACAGGAGAGTTTATTTTTAAATGCAGCCTACAATTTAGTTCAATACATATACATATTCATTAAGCCTGATCAATCTAATCAAAGATGCCCTTGAAAGTGTTCTCAAGACATTAAATCAGCATAAAATAACTATTATAAGCTGCATAGCACAAGGAAAAAAGGTTACTGTACATTGAATCAGTTCCTTTAACATAATGAAAAGTGAAAAGTTTGTTATATTTCTGGATCAACACAACTAAACAACACAGTTCAAGAAAAATAGTAAATTAGTAAAAGAAAAATAGTACAGAAACTATTTGTTGCACTTGATATTAAGATAAAGAAGTACTTTGTGCTAAAATGTTTTACTTAAGGTATTAGAAAGCACCTTAACTCTCAGAATAAATTATCACTCAGACTTGCGGTAATTATAATTTATTACAGAAAAGAGAAAATCAAGGGTCTGATTCTAGCTGTGCTAAGAGCCATTCTTCCTATTTAATTATATGGTGGTTCTCGTTCACAAAATGAAACGTATGTCCACATAACAGCATAGTTTCAAAAAGCTGCATTTTTCTTGCATATGGTAATATCTTTTTAGTGGAAAAGACAGTATTACAGTATCACCTGTTCTTTATGCAGTTAAACATTTTATTACGTAATCACAGTCCAATCAGCTATATAAGCAACACAGAACAAACAATTTTTACAACGGAATCATCCATATAATTGGAGTACCAGGAGAAATATTTTGTATCTTTCACAATAACATCCAAAATGTATTTCTTTATATCAACAATTTCATCCTTCATTTTTACTGCTGAGTTTAAGAAGTTTATTTAGCTTAGTCTGGATTAAAAAAAAAAAGTAACAAATTAAAATAAAATTAGCTGTTCACATTCATGTAAAGCTTCTTCTTTCTTCTTCCCTCTTATTTTCCTCACACTTGAATCTCACAGCACCAGATACACCAAATGCTAGTACTCCAACAGAAAGAAGATGGAGCAAGTATTTTAAACAGCAGGAGAAAAGAATCTTTAGGATAAAAGTGTACGAATGTTCTTAATCAGACAAATTATTCAGATATTTCAACTCTTCTTTTATTAAAAGAAAAGTTTTGTGGTTTGCTCAAAAAAGAGATAAAAGGAAAGTGATATCAATTCACTAATAATTATTAATTTCAGGTACAGCACCTGTCCAGCTACAACCTTTACCACTTAAAGCTGCGCAATGAAGTCTGATTTTATGAATAGCTTTGGAAAAGAATACAAAAGAAGCTCAGATACTTTTAAAAACTTTCTTTGTGGAGGGATGAATGCAGAAGATCACACACAGAGTGGAACCAATTATCATTATTATCATTATTAAGAAAGGCTGCAAGTCAAACAGTGAATTTTTTTCTACGGAAAGGAGCCCACATACAGAAAACTTACAATAAGGAGCAACATTCAACATGATACAGAATCATAAAGCAAGAAAACTGAAGTGGCGTGGTCAAAGATCTTCACCAAAGAATTGTGTAAGTAACTTTTTTGAAGAAACATAATAAATAAGGACCTAGATGAGGATCTGGCAACCTGTGAGCAACAAACATTCAAATGTTTTAAAAACAGCAAAGTTCAGACACGTGCAATCTGAGATTTTATGGACAGACTATGCAAGTTCACACCCAGATTACGGCCTTGGAAGAGGAGGTTATCCAGTAACCGAAAATGGAAAGAGAAAACAAGTGAAACCAAAAAGCGTCTGCAAAGTGAGATCAGATTTCATCTTACGTATTCAAGTTCCAAGCAGACTATCTTTGCAGAGCACAGTCAAGACTTGTCTCAAGAATCACAGACAAGAAAACTAAGTAGACAAGTCACCACAAAATAAATAAATAAATAAAACAAAACCACAGCCTTCCTCAAATCTGTGGATATGATCACTTAATTTAAGAAAGATTTTCAGGAAGGAGATCTCTGGCGCAGAGACTGAAAGGAGATGGCACCAGGGAACCAACATACCAAATCACACGGGATGAGCTATTTGAAGACAATGCCACAAATGGATTACAATTTCTCGTAGTCTGGTGAAAACTAAAGGGCCTTACATATGCAGTGCTTTAATAGTCATTTCACTTATTGAGCTGGGGTATGTTTGTGGTTTAGGGCTAAAAACAGAGAAAGGAAGAGGGGTAATACACAGAGCAACCATACAGTTTCAACAAGGAGAAATCACTAGCAGAACAAAAGCTAGAATGAATGAGTTTCAAGAAGGATGATGGCATACATGGTGTATTCATCTAGGTATATAAGACTGCTTTGTACAAAATACATTAAAAATGGAGAAAAAACACAAAAGAATATGTAGAAAAATGTTTTATTTCTGATCAGTCCAAGTAGGATAAAAATGAAGTGAACAAACATCTTCCATTTGTCATTACTTTTGTGAATCAACAGACAGAGCTCAAACTGTTGAAAAAGCTGGTCTTAATTTTTCATTTTCATTGTAATTAATGAATCACCTATAAATGCCAGCTGTCTTAAAAAATAGCAGTATAAAAGTTCTTCGATAAAAATATTAAATAATTTAAATCTATGATGATGATAATCTAATCTTAGACCCGTCCTTTGGTTACTTTGACATTGTCACGACATCTAACAAATCCATGTTTTTTTCACGTTTCTGATGACCTTAAGCCCGTACGTATCAAAAAAACAAATAAAGATTACACAAAAATCCTTCAGGCTCTCTTTTGACATCATAAAATAAGGAGAAAAAAGAAAAAAGAAAAACTTTTCCTCCACCTGTAAAGTTTGCTAAGCAATTATAAATTAGGCAAAGTTAATAAACTCCAGCAAAACAAAAAGGAATCAAAATATGGCTTTTTTTGCACTCCTTTCCTCCTTTCTACAGGAACATTGCTTTTCTGTAGCGAAGTTTCATTTGCCGCTTGTGTTACTGCCAAAATATACATTGGAGTGGAAATAGTTGACAATTTTTTTCATCAAATTTCATGTTAGCTAGTGAAATTTGTTGTTTATCATTAAAAAAATCCAAACACTATTAAAGAGAAGAAATGCATTTTATTACTGAAACTATAAACTCTCATATAACCCTGTATTACAAAATATATAACACTAGAAATTGCTACACTAGTAGATGTATGCTGCTAACAGCAGTTATAAACGGTGATCAAAGTCTATTTACTGTGCTGAATTTTATGTGGTTGCTGATAGGAACAAAAATGGCATAAAAAGAAGAAATTAGACTTCATACTTTGAAAAACATAATAGGATGATGTAATATTATAAGGAATTTCTCACAAGAATCCTGTGCTGTATTAGAGCAACTTTCCAGCGATATGCCATTTCCTTCCTGTGCCACTCCACACTCCCTGAAAATATATAAAACGGAATGGGTTTTTCACAGTTGATGGAGTCATGTTATTGTTCAAAAGCTCTCTAGGTTTTATGCTTCTTAAGAACATAATGAAAAAGAAATCTCATTCCTCAAAAATTATTTTTTTCTTTGGTTCTCCCCTCTCGCAACAGTAACTGTTTCCGTATTGCAGACAAACCTGATGATACCAAGATATCATCAATGAATGCTCTAGAACTACTGTTAAGGATCACTCTACAAACAGAGGGCTTTTTTTTTTTTTTTTTTTAAGGATAAGTAAGATTCAAAAGCAAGCAGTTTTCTGAGTCACAAAAGCAAAGAGGAAATTTGCTTGCTCCTAGAGCAACCAAACTTCAAAGTACTTAATAATATTCTGGCCTAATATAATCAAATGGATTCATGCTGTCCAAGGTAAATCCTAGGAAAACCACTAGGACCACATTCTACACACAGTGTCTGCTTGTTATTTTTTAGTTTCAAAAAACTTGCAATCAACTGTATCTACTCTATTCCATCTTCTCCTTACTCTTATCTAAAAAGCAAAAAACAACAACAAAAAAAAATAACCAAAAAACATCTAGGGATGGTTGGCAGAAAATTAACTTTGAAAATAGAAATGAGGTCCAAATTCAACAGGATTTTTGTGTACCAATTTGGACTACAGAGACTGTAAGTATCGGTACCTTCACAGGATGGGAATTACAGCTGCCTGCCGCACACTCCTTCCCAGCAGAACCAGCCAAAGCTCACATTTCCAGTGTGTGATATCTGGTAAAAAATTGAATGGAATGCCATGTCACTGCTCTGCAGATTTCTAAAACTGGAGCATCTGCTTTTTCTGCCTACATAATGCCTAGAAGGCCTCATACACTCTTCTCTATCAGATTTGCATCAGTTCTCTAAAGTCCAAGCGAGCTGAGGTCTTTCAGCATGTCTGGATCCATCTCCTCTGCAGCTCCCTTTGCAAGCTGGCACTCCACCACAGAAACACCACGGCTGCAATCAGTGCTCCTCTGCAAGACAGACCATCCCTGGTGTTCACCACCTATCTGGAACTGATACCTGGAATATTCTTGCTATAAAGACATGCACACCCCTCAACTCCCACTCTGCTTTCAAACTATAGGAACACCACATAAAGGCCCCTAATTTATTTCTCTACACATTAATCGTATGACCCCTAGAATTGTGGTGCAGAGGATTCGTGTATTAAAAGAATGAAGACAAATTAAAATGAAAGCTCAGAGCTGCCATGAGAGTAATGGTAAAATTAGATTCCGCAATGAAAAACAATCTCCTAAAAGCAGAAGTCTTAATAAGTATCCTTGATAAAAACTGGAAATTGGAATTCCTCCTACTTTTGTATTTGCATCTATTCTCTTGAATTTTACATAATAATAAAAAGCTAAAATGATAAAGAACTTTTACACTTAGAGGTAAAATATACGGTTTACTACCTACTTTGGAATCCTGGATTAGCTGGAAGTGCTTTTGGTTTTAGTGTGTTTTACGTAATATCTAGACACAAAAAACATGTAACATTCTGTTCTAGCACCATTTTAGAAAAAAGCAAATTTCTTTGGATAATGAAAAAAACAATGTATATGAATAGTTACTATATGAAGAGTAATCAAATCTATAAAAGCAGCAAGTTATGAAATCTAGTGAATTAAAATAAAGTATTTTCTTCTCGGTACCAGTTACATTCTAACCGCACTGAACACTAAAAGCACAGGCTGTATTTTAGGGTCTAATAAATCCACATGCTACAAGAAAACAGTGCAAGAAGAATTAAACAACAGAAGATCTTTTATAATAGCACACTCCAAAGCTTTATACCTGTACCTATGCTTGTGAGTTTGCTCATTCTGTTTTCTTATCAAATGTGCAGTTAGCTTTACCAGATGTTTCTTCAAATTCTGAGACTTTGAAAGAGAAAATAACTGTCCAAGCATTGAACCCATACATAAATGCTATTGCTGTAACTGCAATATAATTCAGCTAATTGTGAAACACTGTAAATATTCAAGAAAATTCTTAATAATTCATACAGTAAAAATCTCATAGAAAACATGGCTTCGTTTTTAGCAAAATGCCTAGAAAAATGAAGGAATGTCTCAAATCTTTTAGGTTTCCAACATTATCCGATTTTCAACAGTTTTTTGGGCAGTTATTTTTTGTTGACAACATATGCAAAAGTTTTCTCACTACCTAAAATAACATGTACATTTACATGTACATCTATGTATGAGGGTACATGTACATCTATGTATTTATACTCTCTACATTCTCCTGCACATGGATACACATCAGCTGAGTAAGTACAGTGTCTCCTTTTTTTTTTTTTTTTGGGGGGGGCTGCACCAGGGAGAAGGGGAAACACCCTTGACAGAAAAACAGCTATCAGCTCAGTATTACTACCATTACCTTTTCTACATTCATTACAAAAATTTAACAATTACTGTGACCATAACCTCCATAGTTTAGTACATCCTTTACACTAGTTCTGGTGTTTTATAAGCCTGTAACAAATATACAATAATCAAGTTTAATACAGAAATATTCATATTAGATTTTCTCATTTTAAAAAAAATTCTATTTTTTTTTCTGCAAAATCCAATTTAACTGTATTCTACTACGCTCACGATAATAAATTTAGGCATTTTATTCTTGTTATCTTCTAATGTTGTATTTAGACTCATTTCAGATCCAATTTAATTTTTTTCTTAGTATTAAAATGAGTATAAATTTGAGATGAAAATACTGAGTAATGTAAATATTTCACTAAATCAAATATGTATCTGAATAAGTATACTAAAATTTTTGAAAGAATCTACTCTCTCACATCTTAAATACGCACATTATCATTCTAATTATATTCTGTATCCATTTCCGTGCACTCCAATATTTCCCACGTTTAAGGATGAATGATTTATGGGCTATATACTGCACCTCATCATATGCTTTAAGAATATAAAGTATTTTCTAATATACCACTGTAAAAGTTTGAAATTTAAAATATTTGATAGGGATTTTGATTTCATTTCTCCATACTAAAAAAATGTTTTTGCAGAAAGAGAACATTTCATTATTCTTGTTACTCTAAAACGGATTACAGGTAGGCTCTGCAGTAATATTTATCCCAAATAAAGAAAAATATTTGAAGAGTAGCAAAGATGTATAGTCTATATTCCTGTCATGTTTCATTTCTAAAGCTTTCACCTTAAGAAAGACCTGCCTTTTTTTTTTAATATACATATTGTATTTAGGATGACAAGAAGGGTAGAGGTAAGTTGCACATTTAAAAGTGTTTTTGCACAAAATAAACAACTGAAATCCATTTTAGACCTGAGGTCACCTTCACAGTGGCACTTTTACTGTTTTGGTAAAGGACGAATATCAACCGAGAATAAATTAAAAAAAAATCAAAAATCCATACTAAGAATTGAATACACCTGATAAAAGATGACGAGAAAGTTACCCTGTTGATGAACAGAAGCAAGGTATCATATTAAGAGCCTAAGAGGAAAAAGTAGAATCTTATGCACAACACCGCCATTTTTTAAAACTATGCAAGCATTCAAGTACCCAAACTTATTGTTCATTAATCTAATCTAAGTTATCAGCATAGACATTGGTATTGCTGAAGTCACAGTTCAGTCCATTTACTTAAGTGCTACGGGTGAGGACTTTATGGACTATAATAAGGAGAATGCAAAGCTCATCCACAGTTAGGCAGTGATGGGAGTTCAAGTGTAATCACTTGAATTTTTTTAAAGGAAGTACAATTTAGTGCAAAAGAGACAAGTATATTTTGAATAGTTTCTTAAACAAACTGATTTCTCAACTACTAAAACCAAAACAGAATAAAAGACAAAGTCTATGTACTTTACAAATTATTTAGTCTGGCTGCTTGTATACAGGTGAATGGAAAACCAGACAAGGGTAGACAAATTATCATGGACTTTTTGGTAACAAATATGCTCTTCATATTTTAAATTAACTGAATAAAAAAAATCTTTCACTTCATTCAGTTTACTTAGTCAACTGAAAATTTTGGAAATGCAATTAGGAAATTATTTAAAAGCATGAAATTTTCAAAAGCATGTCTACTCAAATACACACACACACACACGACTTCACAGGATTTTGGAAAAGCCTTTCAGTATTTCCTTTTTACTGAAATGGTCTAAACTAGACAATTATGTTTAATTAGACAATTAAATTGTCTGGATAATTAACTAATAAATTAGATAATTTCATTAAAATACCAGGTTTAGCTAAATAACTTTTCAGTACACTTAAAGTACCCTATTAAAGTACTTAAAAACCTATTACAGTTTTTTGAAACAAAATAAAAATTTATGAAAAGCAAGTATGTTATTCTTCCAGCATCCAACACAGTGTCAGTAACTTATCTGAAACATAGTTCTAATTCTACCATTCTATTATGATCAGGCATTCTCATTAAGACAGTATATGCAAAACTACTCTTGCAAAAATGTATTTATAAACATGCATTAATAACAATTTTCCTTTGACTAATAATACAGTGCAGTGTTTTCTATTCAGTCAGCTGATGATTATATGTATTTTTAAGGTTTTTAATACTATGTGCTTTCATACTGAAGACATCCAGAGGAAAGTAAACACCAAATCTGTACTTTTTTTCTGCAATGATAAATGGTAACTGCTGGCAAGGGAAACATGCAATTCAAAACTTTCTGTTCTGCAAGGACATGTGGTTGCTTTTCATAGTACGACGGCCTGGCATTCCAGTTCCAAAACTAGTCCAATAATAAAAATCAAGAACTTCTATGTAACTAGGAAGTACATATCACATGCTTACATAAGCCTGAACTTTATTTATTCCTCCTATTCACTTTTAGAGTATAAAGTTTTCACATTCTGTTTTGGGACCAAAATAGATGATACTTCATAGCTATTTCAGAAAAGAAAAGGAGAGAGCATGCCAGAGCATGCAAACACAGAGTCCAAGAACAAAAACTGAGGCAGTGAAACTCATGTAAATAGGAATGCCATCTAGCTCCACACTCAAATTACTTGAAATGGATAATCTTAATGGCAATAACAAGACCTTTAAAACATGAATAGTTCCCCTTCTCTACGTTGGAACCTGACAATAGAAATCCTACTCCACTGCCCCAGTAACTTTTTTTTTTCATCAAGCTCCAGTGCCTATCATCAAAGCAGTAACTGCTTTGCAAAGTAAGACCATTGCATCCCAAGGAAGTTCACAGATAAGCTTATGAAGATCTCAAATCAAAACTCCACTATATTTTGCATACTGCTTCCCTTATATAATATAGCAAAATAAAACAATAAATGTGATTCAACAGCATAGCTATCTCAATATTTCATGCACAGTACACACAGTTCATGCAATGCAATAAATACAGCCCCAGCAGCACAAGTCTTCCCAGGCTATGATGCCGTGGCTACTCTGCTGTCAGTAATAAATCTACATTGAAGATGTCTATGTGTGGTAAAGATAACACAAGTGACTTGTATACAGGAATAGTCTAACTTGCATAAATCACATTACTTAAAAAGTAAATAAAATATCACCATAAAAAAAAACATCCACAGGGGCATACACAACGAAGACATCTTTAGGAACAGGAAATGAGCGAGCTGTGAGAAAGAGGTTAGCACATGACCACATAGTAAAACTGATACCTGCTTCTTACATCAGGCTCTGGAAACAGATTACTTTAATGCCAGCTAGAAGCCTTATACATACTCCTAACCTCATGAGAAACTGCATGGCTCATGCATTCTCAACTACAGCTAACATGACGACGAGCTCTACCAGCCACACTGTTTAGGGGGTGCTAGGAAGAAGCTTCCCAATTTTTTTGATGGGAATGTGCTTTTAGTGGGAGAAAACTAGGAGATAAGCTGTTTGAAGCTTCCAGGAAAACCATCTTGGATACCTGAAAATTATATGGTTTCAACTGCAGTCGTCATCATTACTGTTGACGATTAATATTCAGCTTTCCTGCTGGTAGAAATGTTTAAGAAATTTGAAATACAGATTTTTACAAAGGCAGACTGCATGGATAAAAAGCGAAACAGAGCTTAGACTTAATTTCACCTGTATTACAAGCTTAACCGTTGTACAAATTATAAACTTCAAAGCAGGACATAACAACAATCTTCCACACAGAATGGTAGAAACACAATGACCTTTAGGCTTTGTTTTGTACTCCAGAAACCTCAGTGAGATAGAATACTACAAGAAAGCAAGTGATGCTTCTCTCAAATGCATTTAAGGACACTCTCACAGGAGACAGGGAAAACTCAAGATGTCTACAAAGATTCTTCATGAATACCCAACTGACAACAAAAGTAGGGAGTTCTTTGTGGCTCAAGGCTACGAAGGGTGCGTAATTGCAAAAAAATGAATCACGGATAGACTGCTAAGTCTATCACCCTATGATTATATGCAAGATGATTATGAACTTGTTACAGAAGTCATTAAGTGAAACTGTAATTGATAATTAAGTACTCTAGAACTATATTATAGCCCTCTGAAGGACAACCTTGTCCACATTAGTTAATTCAGGAAATAAAAACATAGCTGTTTGAATTAGTATTTTCATTTGTAAGTATGAATAACAGATTTTTTTTTAATCTTAGAAAAGTACACCCACTAAAACACACCTGCTCAAAAATGGACTGATTTAAGGGAAAACAATAAAAAAACTTAACTGTGTAAGATTTTGAGGGTGCAGTTATCTGATTAATTGACATGCTCTCAATTTACAGAAGCACATTCTATTACAATGTTCCAACAAGAAGCTATCATGTTTCACATGAACACAACTCTGATTTTTGATCACTTCAGGCTATCATCATTCAAGTTTTAGACAAACTTTATAAAACTGTTATTTTGTTTTAGGTAGCTTGAAATCATGCCTCTTTCCTCTACAAAGTTACATGGAGTCACTATCAGAAATGAGAACGTTTACTGGAAGAGATCTTATCAGACCTACAAATAAATCAAAAGGAAAACAAAATTCATGTGACAATCAGTTTTGAAATAATTCTTAATCATGTTGTTCTAAAGACGTTCAGAAGCTAATTATTCTATAAAAAAGGGCTAAATTTGTATTATCTGTCTAGTGCTTTACGTTGCAAAATGTAAACACATCAGAAATAAGCCCATTTCAAAACAAAACTCAGCTTTATACTTAAAAAAAATAATAAAATAAAGGGATTCAATTAAAGAAAGCCCATTCTCTGCTATAAAAGTCACCAGAGATTTTACAAACCAAACTTAATTAACTTAACTTAATGTAAGAGATACCTCTACGGAAATTCCACTTAGGATGCCAAGAACATTTAAAAAAAGAAAGTTAGAAGCAAATGAAATTCTCAAGATTTGTTTTCACCTCTAAGGTACTATTCCACATACCACACACTGATCCTGAGCATTGCACACACTTACAACCACCATCCACTTAAGCTGAAAACAAGCAGATTAATTATTATGAAACATATATGCCCATTTTATCAAAAATCCAAGTAAAAAAAAAAGCCAATTCCAAATCCAATTCTCTATAATGATTTTACACAATATCCACGGAGTCAAATTCATGAGTGCTGACCTAATATTCAGTCTTTCTGAGGTTAAGATACTTACCTCTTCGGTACTATGGTATTTCAAAAAACTGTCAAGCAACTGACCAAGAAAGAAAAAATAATAGTAAAAATAAAAATTCACCCCTTTTAACTGTATACCACTACCTGAAAACTAAGAATAGATTTAAAATAGGTCTATTTTCGCATAGTTATATATGGATGGAAAGTAGTACAAGAGAGCTTAGAGTCATCAAAAATTAAGTCAGCTAGATTCCAAAGGCAAATCTTGCAAATCACAGTATTTTAGTATTTAAAAGCATAAGATAAACTCATTTGGTTAAGAGAATCCTCTACTACTCTTCTTCTGAAGTATAAGCTATTTAGGCTAATTAATGAATAGCCTCAAGGGGTAATTCCACACTTATTTTCATGTAAGATTAGATGGCTGCAGTAAGACATAAGAAAACAATCATGATCACTGGGTAGAGAGTAAAAGAAAACTGACTCACTACATGAGAATTCAGAAGATGTGGATCACATTTAAGCCCGTTCATTAAGCCTAAATAATAATAGGTTTGTAGTTTAAAAAATATTCCAGAAATTTGATCTATTTCCATTTCATTGATCTGTCTTAGTACCATTTCCTTGTTATATGGATGCAATTAAGAGATGCTCGCTCCAACCCACATCATCACATCTGCAAATTCTGAAGTAGATACTGAGGCAATTAAGCTGAAAATATGTGATGATTCAACAACCTAAAGCAGGTACTTTTCCTGAAACGTCAAAAATTGAAAGGTAAAACAATACTCTGATGCAGTTAGATAAAAAAACTAATACTTAAGTTATTGGTTAGCTTTCCACAAAATTACAAGTAATAAGGTTATTAGGTCTTCATTATTAAAAAAGGCATTTTCACACGGCCTTTACAGTAGCATTGCTTCCAGAGAGCCATTAGCATACTGCTAATGAGGGTAAAAAAAATCTTAGCAAAATTATCATTGGATATGGTAAAGTGAAGCATAATTTGAACATATCAAAGATCTAATTGATCAAAACAGCATGAGTTTGCCACAGAAGTTAGAATACTTTCAGACCTCTGTGAGCTTTCCAGAGCACTAACTCTATTCACTATTTCCAGTGTAACATATGGAAAATTGCTCAGAAATGTAATTTAAATCTGAAATATAATTAATAAGCTAAAATCATTACTCATATTTTGGGTACAGTCTTTCTCAACTACACTTACAGAAATGTAAAAATTATGCTTCAATGGATTCAGCAGTTAAATTATTTAATTTCCTGCACTTAATTTCTCTCCAAAGTACTTCTCAACACAGGTGCTTTGATCCTTTCTCTTGTTGTTTCACCGAATGACCATTGTTTTTGAAAAAAATTTCATAGAAAGATGACATATTAATGTCAAACTGTCACAGTTACAGAAAAAAGCTCTTTCACATGCTACACAAGCAATAGGAAACCCATACCATAGTTACTGCTTCAAACTTTGTAAATCTATACTTCTGGCATTTTGGAACAAGAAACAGAGACAGGAGGCCTGGTGGTCTCTCTGGCCTTGGAGTTTGTGGATCAACTATTAAATCCTTTGGCTTTGCTTCTTTATGGCTCATGGGATAAAAAGACAGCTGTATTGCCCTCAAGAAAGCCACAATACTTGCAACTCTGCCCTAGCACACGAACAATAACATATTTAAGGGCACTGCTTTCATGCATAGGAAGTCAAAGAATCTTCTTCATATACATAATTGGACAGTACTGTTAGAGCAGTGAAGTGATTTTAATTTGATCTGGGATTTGAAGGGAGTGAGGGAAGGAAAAGGGATGAGACAGAGAGATGAGGTTTTCTGCAAGCATATTTTCCTATGATTGTTATCTGCTGCATATCTGAATACAGTGCAGTAGTGTTCTTGCACAATTACAGAAGAGAAATATGAAGAGAAATGTCAGTCTGGAAAGTTTCCTGTAATGATAGGAACCCAGTTTGTTAAAATGAAAAGTATTTCAATCACTGGATACAGAGACAGTAGCAAAGGATGTAGTTAAGCCAGGTTTAGTTAGGAAGTACTTTGTTATTTTCATCAAACGAAAACAAAGAATCAATTCTATGCAACAGCACTACATCTGTTTATAGAGTGATAACTTTAAAGTGAAAGCATAAAATAATTCAGAGGTGAAAAAATAATTTTCTAAATTGATTTAGCCAAAACTGGAGCAAATCTTGAGTCACTGGACTTCTACACGACCTTACAGAAGTAACAAATCAAGGTACATTCTCATGTCACAAACAAGGATCCTTTAGCAAGTAGCCTCTCATAATCCCCAGGCAGAAATTATAATGCAAAGGTCTTCCAGAACAGTTCTCCCATCATTAAGTGACCTAGCATGGATACTGATTTTAGCATTCCCTTTACACTGTGCTTCTCCATCAGTCATTTCCCATCAATCTCTGGTCTCTGGTACCAAAGACACTAGGAACTACTGAATTTAAGCAACAATAGATTAAAAATATAGCATTAATATTGCCAGGAAGGTTTTAATTCTGTACTTGTAAACAAAACAAATGACCTTGTTTCAAGTAGCGTAGAAACTTCTGAAAGTCTCCAGTGAAAGTCCCACTCCTCATAGCAGGTTTCTTCAAGTGGCTGTGTGATTATTGCCTATTCACTTTATAGATCATCATGTGGCATCTAACTCATAAGATGATTTGCTATAACCTAATTTTTGAAATTGAGACTAGATCTACAGTAAGAGGGGTTTGTTGTCATATACAGCTTATTGCACACAACTGATATTGTTTAAACTATAGTTTAAAGCATACTTTTAACAAAAACTTTTTTATTTTATGAGTTGCCCCTCAGCAACTTACTTTTCCAAACTATTTTTCCTAATGAAAATTTTGCTGTAAGAATTAAGTAAGAATTCTCACAGCTATGTGAAAATCATTATATTTTATTCTATTATCCTGGAAGCATTAAAAAAACCAAACGCACAAGTTTTATAATTACTGAAGATTATTTTTAAAAATATAACAAAAAGGTAATACAAATCAATCAATGGAGACAAAAACTACACATGCAGAAATAGTACTAACTCACGATTTGGTAAATACATGCTAAATATGCACATATAAATAAGATTATAAGTCAGATTGGTAAGACAATAACTATCAGAAAACTTGGAAATTACTCATCTCTCTCCATGTACATTGATCATTAAAAAGAAATCAAGAAAAGAAAACAAGAAAATAAAGGAGTAAAGCTAAGCTTTTACTCTGGGATTTTATGACTGCATTAATGACATGAATGCATGTTACTGTTATTAATCTTGAAAACTTTAGTCTTTTATGAGAAAAGAACAAATAGTGAGTTGATAAAATGACCCATTACAATCGCAAAGTTTTCTAACGAAAGGCTTTTTTTGCACAATATGATTAATTTAAAACAAAACTGCAACCTGCCACGATATGTGCATGCACGCCTGTATGAAGACTGAATGAGAGTGTACATGTACCTAAGTGGGAGACTGTATACAGAGTTGCTTATTGAAAAAAATCTTCAGATTACATTAAAGGAAACAATATACTCACAGTAATTATTTCAAGTAAGTGCAAAATTACAAATACAACTACCACTTAAAACTATAGGCATACCAAACCAAAATTATCAGAAAATGCAGTCATTTCTCACTAACTTTGTATGAGCACCTTTTCTTGCTTCACTTACAGAAAGCAATTAATAGAGGACCTAAACAGCCGAGTATAAAGATTATATCAGGTGGTCCAAAAATCAGCTTAAAAAAAAAGGACCATTAAATACGCTCTAGATATCAATGAACTGAGTTTTTAATATAGCAGATTTCTTCTGGCTCACGACTTATTTCTTGAAGTCATGGATAATATACCATGACGCTTCTCTACACTGTATCACTTATATAAACTTCCACTTTTAAATTATTATTTAATGCTTGCTATTTTCACTGAATCAAGCTACTAAAAAAGGTAAAAAGAGAAGGGAAAAACAGACTATTGTCAAATTGCTACTTCTGTTTATTGACACAAGCAGGCCAAGTCATCTCAAAAACCCAACAAACTACTACTTAGAGTACATTTTTTTCAAATTGCAAAGAATGACTCTTCACCATTTCTGATGGTAAAAATCCATCAGTATAAAACCAGTCATGGCTTTATTGGCGCAGCAGGTCATACTCAGTGCAACAGATAATTATTACATTGCTATAGTTTAAGGATCTACGGAAAACAAATGACAGATTCTCATTAGTTAAGCAGAGTGGTTATATATGTGATTGGAATTGCACTGTTATATAAGCAGCTGTGCAAAATCAGGTATCTTTAAAAAAATTATAAAAAATACATCTTATGAATTAAGGTGAATTAAATTACAGTTACATATGTTAGGGTATTAAAATGGCACTTTTTCTGCAGTATTTAAATCAAATTAACAAAAAATACAAGTAGTTAAGAATAACTTTTATTCTATTAATTTACACTATTAATTTACAATTTCAGGCTTTTTTAAATGGAAAAATATATTAATTTCCTTAAGTAAAACAGTCTTTTGAAAGGAAGATGAGTTACACGACTTAAATGAATTTTCAGTCATGACTCTTTATGATTCCTTGTTAGTATTAAAATTCTTGTAATATCTGTGAAACTGATTCAAGTACAACAGCAAATAAAAACTCTCAGTGGCTGAACTTCTAGGCATTTTAGCGCCTCAGTAGTGTCTTACAAATTATTACAGCAAATGATTCTCTGATCTTGGGATTTCTTGCATAGTTTTCAGAAATAATCTAAAAGTAAGTCAGTATTAAAAGGTAGGATTGCCAGTTCTTTCATGGTCCCAGAAAACGTAGAGGAAGTTGGCAGGATCAGCTCAGCTCCACTGTGCTCCTGAAAAATATAAAATACCAGTGTCCACTGGATCATTGGGTCCTTGGCACTCTAGTACTATTTATGAAAAAGATTTTGGTGATGACTGTGATGGTGCTTTAATATGGAATAAAAGAGACTTGTCAGTATTTGTGATCTTTCTTTTTAAGGTTTCATGCCCTAAGTATAATCATTTATAATACTATGACTAAGTGGTGCTTTGCATAACTATAAACATATTCAGTCCTAATAATACTTTGGGGCTTTATATAAACAGAGAAGAACAAAATGAGTTGGATTCAATTAAACTAAGAAGTGAAGACAGCATACATACTTTTTATTCTATTCTTAGTTATTGAAAGTGACATTTAAGTGTCAATCTCACAAATATATAACTGATACTTAATTGAAACTAAGGTCAAGGGCCCTCAGTAGATTCAGCAGAACTCTATCCTCACAAGGCAGTCAGAAACGTAATTCCTTTGGTGGCAGCAAATATAAACTTAATACAAATACAAAGCACTGCCATCTTACAATTATTATCTAGATGTGTTAACTAAAAGAGGGCTTCAAAAACTCCATGGAGAACTGTCGGCGTAAGTTGGAGATGACATCAATGAAAGTCCTCCTGCATAAACCGTCTTACAACTCTAATCATAGCTGAAACTCCATCAGTGCTACACAAGTCAAAGATTTTACCTAAAAAGTATGACTTGAAAAAAGGCTTTTAACAATTTCAGAAAAAAAAAAATATGAAATAAAGATAGCAGGAGAAAGAAGTTTATCCTATATCTGTATAGCAGTAGAATATATTGTGAATTATGTTTTTCAGGTTTTAGAAGTCCACACTAGATTGTCCACAAGATTAACCAGCAACTTCCAAGTTAAATAAGTTTTTCCAAGATGAAGATAAACATGTCTTCTAAAAAGGGAAGTGTTTATTACTGCATTAGATCTGTTTTTTTTTCCCACTGACATTCCAAAAAGCTGTGGATTGAAATATAAATTAGATTCTTTCCAAGATGTAGTAAGTATGTGCATATATATATATATGCATATATATATAGAGAGAGAGAGATGCATATTCACACTTATAAAACTGAGTATGCATCTATATATATGTGTGTGTGTGTGTGTGTGTGTGTGTATATATATAAACACTCAGAAATCAGTAATTCTAAAGAACAAAGATAAAATGCTCATTTTTCCCCTTTTCGGTTACTATCATTGAGGAACAAAGATTCAAAATCCTGATACTAGAATTTTGAATTTGTAACTCCTGAAGACAAAGGAAAAAACAAAAGCACAAAGCATAAAAACAAGAACACGACCATTTTCCAGTCTCATATCAGGTAAAACATCATATATATCTCATATTTATCATATATGTGTATATATATATATGTATATATGATAAACTTGAACTTGCTTTGAGTTTTATAGTTTAATAGTTTGAGTGCGGTGAAGATAAGTACAAACAACTCCATGAATGGTCTTTTGTAATGCAAACTTCTTTGGGGAATAAATAAATAAAATCAATTAAACACTAATGAGTGAGTTTTAAATTAAAGATAGCCAGATTCACAACATGGGCACTAATTATGCATCGTCAGAACTTATCACCCTGTAGCCTTTCCTTTAAAGCTGGCAAGAGCTGGTATGAATTATCCTCCCGCACAATTCTCAACTGCTCAAGGAGCTGCCATTCCTTCCTCATGCTCTGACCAAGCACTCTCTCTCACATCACCAGTGATGTCAGCATTTCTTAACCATGACTTGGTGGAAAACAGGAGTATTCATGTGTCTTAACATATATGATACTGGATGTTTCAGTAAGAGACATAGAAATACACATTCTTCACCAAGAGGACAAGGGTGTGTACAAATTGAAACACAGGAAGTTCCATCTCCATATGAGGAAGAACTTCTTTCCTGTGAGGGTGACAGAGCCCTGGAACAGGCTGCCCAGGGAGGCTGTGGAGTCTCCTTCCCTGGAGATCTTCCAAACCCACCTGGATGCCACCCTGTGCCACATGCTCTGGGTGCCCCTGCTGGAACAGGGGGGTTGGACTAGATCTCTAGAGGTCTCTTCCAACCTTAACCATTCTGTGAAAGCGCACACACACCACATTATAATAAGGCATAAAGTTGGAGGGAGTCCCCTTTCTGTAGCACAAAAAAAGCTCACACAAACCATCCCATCTTAAAGGTTGTTCAGAACTTCAAAACACAAAGCAATAAGGAAGTAACCCTCATTCCTGTGCATGCATTTCTCCTCTATGTGACTTGAAAACCATTTTTAAGCATGCTAGTGAACACAGATAAAATCCTCAACTGAAAATGCATGCATTCCAATATTTAAAACTTGAATTTAAAAGATAACCATGCATTTTTATTCAACAGCCAAGTACAGAGTACAACTTATCCCTCACAACAATAAATAGGAGATCATTGTAAAATGGCAACTAAAACGTACAACTCAAACCTTCTTAGGCAGACACATACATACTCTGAATAATTAGTCCCCTCTGAAGAAAGTAACTAATCCCAGTATTACAAAGAGGGCTGTTGGTCCAGCTTCATAAAAGATATTTAAAGAAAATAATATAAGCAAAGTTAAAAGCAATTCTTACTAACTGAAGTTGCCAAACTCAGTATAAGCATCTGATTTAACTTCGAGTGTGGTAACAAAACACAGATAAATATATCTGTTTATAAGTAAGGCTGAGAACTAGAGAGACTCCTGTGCAAAACACACATAAACTAAAGATCATGTCTGGAAAAGGCAACTGAAAAATATTTAAGTTTACACGCTTACACATTAACCCAATACTTTTTGCTTTCAACTCTGAATGCTTGTCCCCCCCCCCCCNAAGAGGAGGACAGGAGTAATTTCATTAACAAATGGCAACGCAACCCCACCAATAGCGATCCAGCCCTAACTATGTGATTCTCCATAGACCTTGTCAAAGAACCAGAGTAGCCTTGATGCAGCTTGACGTCCGCATTGTTTAAAGGCCAACACAATTACCTAAATTCTAGAGGTTGAAGGAAAGACAGAAAAAAACACTTTCTATATAACCTCACCTTGATATTCAATCCTACCTTTTAATATAAAAAAGAGAAATTCTTATGCTCTTGAAAATCACTCTTGTTGTGATGTGTCGCACCCAGTACAGTTCAATGATAAACTGCTTCATTACCCAGGCTGTGCTCATTGTGACCTCTGCTGCTGAGGCTGTCTCAAAAGCAACCTTCTCAGGACCCCTTTGCAATGGTTCATACCATTCTTGCTCAAAAAATATTTCCAAGTCTATTCTCTGCCTTCTCTTTGCTTCTTAAAAAAATAATCAGACTTGCTGGATTTGATTCACTCTCCAAATCTTAAAGATGCAATCAGAAAGATATATGAGAGAGGAAGCCTCCAGGGTGAAATTACCAGCACCTAACAACACTGAATACAATTTTTTTTAAAAAAAAAAAACTAAGAAATATATGACTGTACCAAAAACATATAAAATAACTTATAGTATTGAGGAAGAATATAAGCAAAAAGAAGAGTACTAGAACACTTTCCTTCTTTTTTTCTTCCATTAAAAAAAGCCCTTGCTGGTGCTCATAGTGCTAAATTTTAACTAAAAGGAAAACAATACTATCTTTGTTAGTAAGACCTATAAGTAATAGTTTAATAAAAGCACAACTAGTTTGTCTATTTCATATATGATGCAAATAATTGAAATATTTTCAATTCTTATATATATATATATATATATATGTATATATATATATATTATATATACATACCTGCTTTTTTTTTAAACATAGCATTTTAACACATCTGTTGAGGATTGCTTGGCTTTTTTCCCCTCCTCGAATGTGGTGCATTTTCATACACCGCAATGAAAAAAGGTAAACAAATACATGCACGCAATACTAAAAAAAGCTCTGCACATTGTGATAACTCTACTTCAGAATATACATCAGAATTTTATAAAAGGAAACAAAAAGGAAAATTTGAGTTAAAAATATTGGTAGAAAAACATTTCTTTTCCTCATGAATTTTAGTTTTGAGTACGAAGTACAAATTACCTGTGAATATCTCAAGTTCCCTGAATTTAATTCTCTTCAGGTTTTATCACTGCATTTTAACAATTTATCTAGTCACTCAAAAATATACAACCTCTCAGAAATATTAATAGTTCTAGTCTTATATGGAAATGAGCAAGCTCATTATCAAATATGACCATTCACCTATCAAATACAGCATTTAGAAAAGGCAAGAAAGAAAGATTTCTCTAGAAAGTCTTTTTATATGTTTTATGTGTATAACTTTATGCATATAAAGTTTTATATGATAAACTAATTCTATATGCTAAACATAATATGTCTGTACTTGACATATTGACATATATGGTAGATATAATTTGCATGCAAGTCTGGCAGAAGTTTGAAAAGAACAGGAAAAGATTGCATCCAGTTATGTCCATACCTCGGACATACCAAGGACAGCTGGGATAGAGAGGACAGGAATTTTCATTTGGTTTTGCCTTTCCCCCCACCGCCTCTCTTCTACCTTGCTGACACCAAAATACACATTTGACAATTCATACTTCATTGAATAAAATTCCTTTAATGAATATCATTGCCAACAACACAAGGTTTTCAGCTGTGATGAATTTAGTTGCTGGTCTTCTCTCCCAAAAAATATTTGTACCACAAGAGAGAGACAAGAGTAGAAAATATAAAAGTACGTAAAGGATAAAGAGTACTTTACTGGTGTAATGACAAAAGAGACTGACTTTGTAAGAAACAGGCAGTATACTATTTCATGAGGCAGACAGCATTACAGATAAAAAGGACAACTGTGAAACAGCAAGAGTAAATTTATTCATCTGAGAAGCGTGTCTTCAGAAACCTATTATGCTTCAAAAGCTATGCCACTCTTGCACGTTTCAAAAATAAAGCTATTATAATGAAGCAGTACCTTTGCCAAACCTACATTTGCTTATTTTCCTTACTGTAGATCCTCCAAAGAGTTAAACGGAAAGCCCAGGCCATCAAGAATCTAGAGCCTTAACACAACTCGTTCAGACAGTCTCAGACATCACCTCAAGGTATGAGGAATGGCAACGAAAAAGAAGGCTGTTTATAAAACAATGTTGAAGACCGGAGAGCATCTTGGGCAGTAGGAATAGAAATAGTCAGTAATCAACCTCTTTTGCCTGGAAACAAGCTCTGGTGACCTAATTCTCCAAAAACAGAACGGCAGTCCGAGGCAAGCATACCGCACCATATTTCAATAGTCTAATGAGAGAATATTTAAATAATATTAAGTTTTGTTGACACTAGCCTCAATAGTCTGCAATGGTGAAGAGGATAAGAATCTTTCTGCTTCTGCATATATTTCTCTAATTTTTTTTTCTATTTTAAAAAACGGCCAAGAGAAGTAATGCAATGTACTCACAAACCTATACATTTAATTGCATCAAGTTGCAAACTAACTTCAGGAACAATTATATTTTAAAATCTCTGCAGGAGTACAAATATTGCAGAAAAAAACGGATTAATCAGTATGTAAATAGCTTTATATCTGTGCTAGTTAGTGTCAGATTGTAAAGACTCAGCTGAATTCTCCCAAGTAGCAAAATGTACCCTTTGAAAAATGGTTAAAAAAAATAAAAACACGAGGATAAAGAGAGAAATGGACAAATGGCAACAAGGTGGGTTCAGAAGCCCAAGTTGATCTTAGACCTACAGGACACAAAATTGAAACAAACAAAACGTGCACTGAGATTTTCAACCTCTAAATCAAACAGGTTGCTCACAGCTAAAATCTAGCATATAAGCTGTGTGAGAAATAAATCTAGCAGGGCAACTACCTAAACTTGCTTTCAACACATACAGGAGGCATTTCCAGCTGCTAGGATATTATGTAGTGTATTAAGTTACATGTAAACATCCTCACAGAGATCATAGCCAGGTCCTGTTATAACATTCACAAAGAGTAAAATCTTTATACAAATTAATAGGCTCAGAATATAATTCTTCAAAGCTTTTTTTTTTCTTTTATGAGCTATTCAATATCCACTTATAGAAATTTAAAAGAACTATGGGGGGGGGGGAACAAAACACAACAAAATCAATCACAAAATTTAAAAGAAAGTCCAGTCTGACAGGACTTCCTGCTTGGGCACACTCTCTCCTTGCTTCTCCCATCGCTGGTGAATGTCCTTGCCTGTCTCATGCCGAAAGATGTAACACAGATATAAATCTGTCATCATAATTAAATCAAAAATTGAGCACTTGGCGTTCTGCTGAAGATCAATACAGATTTATTTCAATTCACCTTCTCCATTTCTGAAATTACTTACAATTTGCTTTTCTTTCACTGCAATATCGAGATTTTACTACACGGTTAAGCTGCGTTTAGACTCCTTGCATATGCAAGACCTAAGTCCTGCAACCTTACTCCTTTGTGCACATTTTTAATGATAATTCTATCGTGAGGTCATTTTTAGGGCTTGAGAAATGTGAGGATAAATTTTACTTCATTGTTTTCTCTGTTTCAAAAAACATTCAAAATCGTGCTCTCATTAAAATTTGGATGACATGTTTTTCCAAAACCCGTGCTAGAAACAGAAAAAAAACAACTTTAGAAGTTTGAATACAACAGAATGAGTCACATCCTTAAATTATTCAACCTCAATCCATTTATCTCATTTCAATTCTGAATAACTGAATCTAGAAAAAAATGAGATCCCTAGAAATGCTCTTGAGCTCCTAGACCAACCACCTACCAAAACACGTCACAGCTTCAAGGAAAGGTCAGACAAGATGCTCACTACACCTAGTGCGTTTTATGGCTTCCATGGAACAAAATCTCTTGATCACATGCCAAATGGGATTATGATCAACACAATCAAATTTCCTGATACAGATAATCAAATAACTAGCACTCCATAATATTCTTTGAGTGACACATTTTACACATAGCTGTATCACTCAGATGCAGCCATAATATACGTTCCCTCCAGGAACACAGTGCTTTACCCCAAGCTGAAGTTCTAAAAGCAATGTAATACCACGAGTCAGCACCTGCTTAAATCCTGTTAATCGAGAGTTGAAAATACTTTTGAGTTTTTGAAGGATATCGCTTGATGCCTCTGATGCAATACTCCAACCAAAACATAATTGAAGCCAAAGTATATTTTTCTAAGCTACTAATCAGCATCACCACGACCTGTCAATTTGATAGCTACAATTCTCCTATCTATATATAAAAGCAACACATAAAAGCACTAAATTAAATCAGTTTGCCACATGTTCACTTTACAGCTCAGTATTTTAGTCAGTTTACAGTATATTGGCATACAAAGATCAATTTCAAATGTAAAATACTACTGGAAAAGTCAAATTTGTTGTTGAATCCTTGTGTCTAACATAAATATTAACTCTCAAAAAAGGTATAAGCAATTGAAAGAATCAAAAGTCGAATGCAAAGACAATTACTTTGAATTTTGTAAGAAAACATCCAAGTCCCTGTAATTTAGAACGCTTATTCCAGTATTGCTGTGCACTCCTATACAAATTACTATAGTGTAACTTCTATAGTGTATATATCTTCATTTTCTGATCACAACGGTCCAAGTTGATTAATTCTTAAAAAGCTGCTGTTGATTACCAACAAAATCTCAAAAAAATCCAAACCAGAAATAACAAAACTGTCAACACTTAACTGCAAAAAGGAAAAGGAAAGAAAGGTAAAGCTCCTAGCTCCTCACTAAGTGAAGAGTTAGAATGCAAAAGAGCCAAAAAACAATACAATGTCTTTAAGAATAAAATATAAAATTGCATTTCTTCATGGTATAACACATACGCAGCAGCTAATTTGAATGGATAAGCTCAGGAGACAATATTCTTTTCATACGCTGTTTTTAAGTTAAGAGGTGGATAAATGCATCTTGTATCACCCCACTACTGCTCAGGATGTAAACTTACTGAGAAGACTCTAAATAATCACTGGCTCTCTGACAGTCAACCTCGCAGCCACTATTGTTTCATTTATTGAAAAGTAATCAGAGAACACAGAAGAAAGTAATTGTGAAAATAAAAAGGGTTTCTCATTTTAAAAGGCTCTATGTTTCCCTGAATATATGGATAACTACACAAGTAAGTGTCTGCAAGGGCAGAAGAGTGTGTGCCAGGACAAAGACGAAAACAAGAAATAAAATGTTTTTAAAATCATGGCACTAATTTGGTGGCTCTCTTCTTTGGGTGGTCTGTGTCACATCTTAATACCTGTCTTACATAAAATGTTTAGTGGTCACCATGTAATCACATTAATGACAGCTATGTTTTGAACATACTCTGTGCCACATAATGTTAAACTACAAATACTTTAAAAAGTGATTTTGTAAATATCTAAAATTTTGCACTAAAAATTAACAAATGCTTTTGAATCTTAATGCCTCTGTGCCTCACTTCTGTATCTGTAAAATGAAAATAATTATACTTTAATATTGCTGAGTGTTTCAAATTGTGTACGTAGCTAAAACACCCCATGAGGATCATGTGGATTTAGCAATTCTGTTTTCAGAGCAAAAATCAAGGAGCACCTGCTTACTGACTAGTGATGAAAAAATATATCGATTAGGTGCTTATAAAATAAATACAGCATTTCCTATATGTGAAAGGTCCTGGTATGCTGCAATATGAACAGTATACAATAATTCCACTAAAGGGTTTGCCATAATTAATATAAGTAGGGAGACAACATTTAGGTAGCATAAACATTTCCTAAATATATCAACGTTTTGAAGCTTCCCTAGCTCTTTGGAATTCTGTTCTTGTAATACTTCTCTTTCAAACTAACATTTGTAAAATATGAAGCATATGTAAAATATGAAAATATTCTCTATGTGGGCAAGTATCTATCTCGAATTCATAAATGCATAAAGAAAAGACGTCAGTGCAGCTACACAATAAAGAACCCATAGCTTATAACAGATGAGAAATTCTTCTATTTATTTTTAGAGAATGGAAGATTAATTTCAGATAAAAGACAATTATCATAACCTACTTGATTTGTAGAGAACTTGCACTTTTAAATTTGAACAGTTTTTTTTTCCACTTTCATAGTAAATTTCAAGCTTATTGCTTTGCGTTTTAATAAATACCACAACAAGTATTCTGACAATACTTATCAAAAATAGTACCTTTTAGTGGATTAAAAAATGCATTTGCTAGTGAATGTTGCAATGTCATATTATCTCCTTTTTGGATTAAAAATGACTGTCATCACAGCAAAGTGGTTTGGGTAGTATGTGGTATGTGTTTCACATGTGATGATGCTAGACTAAAAATAGCAGAAATATTTTTACTGATTTGTTCTACTTGACATTTTAAATTCTGGTCATGTAAATTTATCACAATAATTGTATTTGCTAACTAAAAGGTGGACTGGTTTTCATAAGAATGCTTTCACATATAACCCATTCAATCCTCCTGCTTGATCCTGCAGGAAAGACATCATGCTAAATTTAGGTTATTACAATCATTTCTATGGTAACAGATGGATGTGAAACACAGGATTATGACTTCACTGCACGGCTGCAGAAAGAAGTTGGATGGTAGAGGGAAAAAAGATCACACTCAGAATATCTGCAGCTGTAACAAGGCAACGCACAATCAATGAGAAATGATATTGTTTAGGAAAAATCATATACATTAAGTCTTCATTTTTTCGAAATATCTGAAGATAAATTCCACCCCCACACACAACAAAAGAGAAATTATCTGTTTTTAAACTGCTTTTACTAGCTAAGCATAATTAAAAGAAAATAATATTTCAAAATAATATTTTATTTCAAGTAACAAAAAAGTATAAATGGATTTGAATCTAAGTACCTCAAAAAGTTGAAATAAGGATCAAATACAACATGATCTACTAATAAAAATTCATTCCCTATAAAAAGGAAAGATAAAAAGGGACTAATGCAACTAATGCAATCAGGAAAAAAGCTTTTTTCTCTCATTGTTCTTGCTTTTTGTGGATTACGTTCTAAAATTATAAATATAATGATTTCATGCTAGAAATGCACTTCAGATTACATGAAAGTAAGACCTAGAACAGTCACAGAATTATTTTAACCTCTCATGTTATCACTCTTTTTTAAGGGTTTTAATTGCATCTTAAAATTCAAACGAGTCTAAATCTGAGAAATTGTAGGTGTTTGTTACAGTGTTATAAGCAGTTTTAACTTTGCAAAAAGTATTCCTCAAAGTCACGGGTTGAAGGCAGCCACCCTAGCATTGGTCTTAAAAATATTGTACTCCCATACAAAAGCCTTTACAAGATAATGCCTGAACATCTACATTTAAGCACAATACTTAATGATTCAGCAGTGAAAGACTGTTATATAAAGCAAATCTATAATTAAGATTTCTGGGTTAGCTGGACAGAGATCACCTAAATACAGAAGAAACATGATTCTTCATGTGAATAATAATAGTTTCAAATTTCACTACTGAATATTGCTGTGATAACAGGAACATGCTCAGAGCAGGACCTGGCCATAAAAGAAATCCAGTTTAAAAGGAAGTAAATGGAATAGATTTTAAATGGATTGTTTGTTTGTTGCAGAATAAACACCATTTTTACAATTCAGAGGTTTTTCTAGTTTTGTTTTGATTTTCAGATTAAAACCAACCTATGGAGAAATAAAAAGGTACAAGCAGTAAGTACTCGCAAAGAATTTGAGATGCACAGGACATGCAAGACATATAAAAAGTTATTGCACTTTTATGAATATAAAGATATATCCAAAATACTTTAATCATTATTATAAAAAATAACTGAAAACTAAAGCTGACTGTAGCTCCAGAAACTCTTCTTGCATTTTGAACATTTTAGTGCCTACTGATGTAACTTAACACTGAAGTGCTGATTAAGGACTTAGGAGGTCTTTTCCTCCATCTTTTCGGCTTTAAAATTCTGAAACGCTCAGTCCCCCGGTCTGGTTGAAACTAGCCAACAGGTCCCTGACTGACAGGATTTAGAGGCCAGTAGGCACCATATATGCCACTCTCCACAGTCCTTATTTGCTACCAAAAAGTAAGCTTAGCACAAAGCAACAAAAGTGAAAAATAAGTAAGAGTGGGAGGGGAAGGACTGACACAGTTCTCCAAATTAGAAATTCAGGTCTTGGCTATCCCAGTTTTCTCAGAAGATTTTGTGGAGGACTGCAGCACTAATAAGATTAGGCAAGGTACTGACTAAATAAAAACTGTTTTTTTCTTTTTTAATTTAGACCCCCATTTAAAACTTTACTTTTTTTAAATTTGCAATTAACCTAAATATCTTTTAAATACTCCTTATTCTTCTGGGAGGAAAGCTCCCCTTATAAATAATTTTACTCAACACACACCCCTTTTATTTAAGAACCTAAAAAGAATACAAAATACACTTCTTTTCCCTTCTAAGGGCTCTAAGGCTTCCTTAAAAAAAAAAGTTAGACTTTGACGTCACTTCTCAACATTTTACCAAGGTTATTAGAAGAGATGCGTCATGTGTTCAGGGGAATAAGGCAGAAGGGAGGAGTGGAAGAAGAGGAAGGCGCTCGCTGCTTTCCAAGAAGAAGGCACAGACCATTCCTGCACCACCCCCGCCCACCGCTTTTGGAGCCAACTCTGCCCACCTAAGCGCTGATGACCCCAGACACATGGGTCAGGGCACCAACAGCTGAAACAGGGAGACACATGGCGGCAAGTAAACTAATGGACTGACAAAATTACTACCTGTTTTCCTTGTCACAAGACAGGGTCACCCACGACAAAAATTATGACATAATTCTGAACTGTAACAGCAGTGTTTGGTTAAGTGTTAACATCTATAGCACCTGCAATTGTACATCTTCATCAAAAAACACATTTAATATCTAAAATAATCACCTCTTTTCACAAAGAACTCCCAAGCACAATTACTCAACACTGGAATGCAATGACCACCATACATTAGAGTTATATCAATACTGTATCAATATAGCCTGGTCAAATCCACCTAAATCTATAACAAACGATTGCTAAAAAGTTTGTGAACTCTTCTAAAAAGCAATTCACAAATTGCTCCCAGCTAGTCACTATGTACAGTATTTGCTGTACATAGCACCAGTGAGCTTGTCCTCCACTGGCTCCCACTTTCAGATAAGGAAATAAGCAATCCTTGTGGGACAGCAAAAGGCTTTTTAACCTGTCTTCCCTCACTTGGGTCTGGCAACAGGCAGACAGCGAGCTGTAAAGGATATTCAACAGGCTACCAAGCACTCAGTCATATGCAAAGACCAAGCTGTGTGCTATAGAAAGGCAAGATCGATTGAAATTAAATAATTTTACTTTCTTTATATGAATGAAGTGATGGACAATGACCATAAAGGTATATTTAATACTTTGGGATTTTTCAGTATTACTCAGTGTGGTCACCAGGTGCTTACAAATACGTGATCCGTAAGGGACGTCAAGGACACTGCATTGGCATAGGGCCTGGCAACAGAAGGAACAACCAGAGCAGACTGCTTAATCTGACATCTTGAGTAGACAAGCTCTGAATTTTAGTATACCAGAATTTCCTCTTCTGACACAGTGTTATCCAAGGTGGGCAGCTGTTTGCAGGGGTATATATATATCTACCAAAACACACACAAAAGTTCTACCTGGATAGGCATACAATAGAGTAAGTTGTAAGCAAATAGTTAAAACAAATAAAGTTGCAGACCATTAAACATTTGCTCTGTTTCAGCCAATTGGCTCACTGGTCAAACAGCTAGGTAAGACTTCTGCAGGTATAATGGTAAATACTGATTTTTGATATTATTACAGAGTTATCAGAAGGAATGTCTTAATATACATTAAAAGGATATCTTTAGAAAACAGAGAGGAATGGTTTTTTTTGCAATATTTCTTTATCTAACATATGCACTCACTGTATTGATGGATTATCATTTAGATATTTGTATTAAAAAATTAAGTTAGAGATGCTTTTAAAATTTCATCTAGTGAGCCATCTGGAACTAAGACCAAAGACAGTCTCTTAAGTATTAACTGCAGTAGTACAGCACCTTACAGCTGTATCTTTCCAGCAGACCAGCTAGAAAAAACAGAGCTATTTCAATCTATATGTCACATGCAAAATGGGAGATTGTGGAGGGGAAAGGGAGACAACAGATAAAATAAAAGGATGAAAAGATTTTTTTCACCCTATTATTCCCCCTCCCCCCAAAAAAAATCATTTCACAAAACTATAATTCTTATATACATGCATATTAATAGATCTGTCAAATTATTTTTATTTGCATGGTCTGGTCATATATGTCAAATAACACAAGGAAAGTCCTGTATTTTTCTGAATAAACACACAAGTTAGAATGAAACTACAACAATAAACCCCTACTAAGATTAGGTTTCATATTATTGGAGGTCAAATACCTTCAGTTAAAAAAAAAAAAAAGTTGCAAGTGTTAAAGAAAATATGCTGCTCCAGAGGATACCTTTTTTAAAGGTATACAAAAATACTAATTACTGCTTACAATTAAAAAAAAAAAAGAAAGAAACCTGGACCTAAAAGCTTTTCACTTTGTGGTTTGAAAGGCTCCCATGGAATAAATGAACACATTCAGTCCAACCAAAAATACAGATAGCTTAAAACCACAAATATTTACAGAAAACACATTTTAAGCCACATATTAAATGTAATTTCCCCTGGAAACAGTACATTACAGTTAGTGGTACATTTAAATTTTAAAAGAGACCCAAATGCACACACACAAGTCTATATCCCTGTAATTTCAGGAAGCCACAATTGCCACAACTCCTTGACATCTTTTATTGATGATAGTCTTCTAAGTACAGAAGCTTTGTTTCACGCATCAGCCAGATTTATTTTGTCACATTTAATCAAACATTGTGGGTTTTTTTCTACCTAAGGAAAAAAAATAATAAAACTAAACCAACTAAGACCCCACCTTTTCAGGGAATGTAAACCAAAAATTTGTTTTTAATTTCAAGAATCACAGTAGAACTAGTGGATTTAGAAGCAATAAAGTTCTTTGGTTTCTGAAAGAAAAAGTCTAAAAATACTCAAATCATTCTTGTACAGATTTTGAGTATCATCAAGTTTTCTACAACTTGCCTTAAAATATCCACCATCATTTGACTAAAAATTAAAAACAATTTTGGAGTTTCTCTTTTATAATTAAGATTACCTAGCATTTAATATGATTTTTTAACAACACATCCTCTGTCTTCCTCTAGTTTTCAATTTGCCAACATATTGCTCATCCAAATTACTTTTCTGGACCTTTGCCTTTGGTTACTTCATTGGTTGTTTTATTCTACTTCTTCCCAACTTCAAAGTGAATCAGTAATTGCTAAGGAAGCTATGAAAAATAAGGTATTTTCTGCACATTAAGTATATTAAGTGCTTTCATAGAGGTTCCAGTATCTCCATGTGTAAACTGGAGACAGATGTGCCTTTCATAATGTCAGAAAAAAAATGGAAAAACCTGAATTCCAATTAAATTGCAACCTTCTGAACAACTTAAATTAGTCAAGCTGAGGAATCAAAGGTAATTATCTGACGACACCAGTATTCTCTATTCTCATGCAACTCTTACGTGCCATCTAGACTGATGCTATTTTGGGGATTACACTAGGTACCGTAGTCTGTGATTTTCAATGCTAAGCACAACTTTGCTTTCAATCGCTTTTAGTGGTAATCAGGCCCAGCTGTTGCAGCAGCTACCAAATAACAAGCAATGATCTCAACAAAACTGAAGCTTCAAATGGAAGAGCTAGTGAATACAATCTGACCTACTGATGAACTGGCAAACAGGACAAGGCACTTGCAGGTTAGGGTGCGCAAGGAAAAGATTCATCATTCAAAAATGAATGCTGCTTTGAAGAACTAAGCATTCATTTAACAAAGTCCTAATAAAAGCTCACAAATTCTGTTAAAACTA
The DNA here is from genome assembly GCA_013389825.1 of Crypturellus undulatus. Lineage (NCBI taxonomy): Eukaryota > Metazoa > Chordata > Aves > Tinamiformes > Tinamidae > Crypturellus > Crypturellus undulatus. The sequence goes on from VWPW01021686.1 coordinate 2,885,992, forward strand.
GCCTTCACAAATGATCCCTTACTTTTGGCATTATTTGGAAGCCATTTTTGTTTACAATTGGGTATTCAACATTCAAAGTTGCAAGTCCAGCAAACACAATAGCAACCATCCATTAACAATATACTATACTACAGAAAAAAAAAAAAAAAAAAAAAAAAAAACCNCTGAGAAAAACAGTCCCATAGGAGTTAGAACTGGAAATCCAATTATACAAAACTGCTATAGCTCTCTCTTATCATTCACTCTCCTGCCCAATGCAAAAATCAACTAGGACAACAGCATACCTTACCTTAAGGATACTAAAACGATAATTCTTACTTATGAACACAATGAAAACAAGAATCAAAAGAAAATCAGAAGCAAACAATAATACTCTACTTCATGCAGGTTTTCTGTAATAAGTAGTAAATAAAATATATCACCTCCATATCAGAACGTCAGTTAAAAAGTGACAATGCAGAGAATCAATTCTTCACCCAAACACAACAAGAACAGCTCATTCCTCTGGACCATTTCAAAAAAAGGAAATATAAAGCAGCTAGGAGGTAGCATCCAGGCAACAACAATCACTACAAACCAACCCTCCAAAGGACAAAATCAAAACTGGAGACTATTAGCTCCATATGATGCTGCATAAAACAAATTTGGGAAAACAAAGTTAATAAAATATCAGATTAGAATTTGACCAGGACACACAGACACTAGTATTTTAACCAATTAGGGAAATGGTAAAATTTAAGAAAATTATTCTCATTTACATGATGATTTGTTTTTATTAATAATTTACAAAACAAATGTGAGAGACAACCTATAAGCTGAAGCACTACGAGTATTTTTTTTAAAACAAATTTTATATAAGAAAAAGAAATTGAAAGAGTAGATATTTATTGCTTTACATACACCACACAACATTTCTGGTTACTGAACCTTCACCACATAAATTCTCAAGAAGAACAATACTTTGTGCCAGAATTGAACTGTGCAATTCTCAAGTAGTAAAATCTAGAAAGGAAAACACTAGAGGAAATTGTCAAAATTCAGGCAGCTTCAATCAAATTCGCTGTTATTTTGAAACCTTTTGGGATATGACCACCAGAGAAGTAACAGTCAAGTATCTAGGTGCCTGAACAAAACGTCAATATTGACAGACTGAAAAAAAGAGGAAGTAACCTTGATTTCCAGCACTGATATGTGGCTTACATTCAAGAGGAAGACCGGTATTAAGCAAATGGCTCTTCTTCCCTTCTTCATCAGCAAAATAAATAATCCCATACTGCTACTTATGTTTTTCATCAATAGCCCTCGACTATTATTTTTACTATTTGTCTCTTTGGAGACCTAAAATATATTTAGCCATAATTATACCCTCATCTAGATTATATGAAGAGTACTCACTCTCTTCACACTTTTTCTGATTTCCAATACAAGGTTTGTATAGAAACTCGGACTGTAACAAGTGCCATATTGGGTCAAATATGCTATTCTGAAAGGGAAAAAAATGTAATTACAGAGCCATCTTCCTTTAATCCATGTTCCTAGTGCTTAGCAGTTTACATGGTAACAGGTGTATTAACCTCTGCATAGAGTTCCCACCATCTTCATCTTCTGCAAGCACTTAGTGGTGAATTTTTTTGGAATATGGTTATCATTCCTATATAAATTTTCTAACAGATGAAAACTGGCAAAGGTGAGGAAGAACAGTACCTCTGAAGCCAAGAAGTGTTCCCAATGCCCTATAGATATTGTCTATAAAAACAGATTATACAACCATAATTCACTGGAAGCTGAGAAAAAAAAAAATGCACAACAGTTGACAGAAAAGGTTCAACCCTTATTTTGAAATACATGTGCATTTTTTAATCCTATACTTCCAGTAAACTTATTACATAAAAATTCAACAGTAACAGCAGCAAAATAAAGAGCATTTGCAACATTTCCATTTTGTTACTTGATCATGAAAGTTTATGAAGATAAATGTATAACTTCAAATTATCAACAGAAATAATGGACTGCTGGGCATTTTACATTAACACAAAGATGTATTAAAGAGAACTTTTTAAACTACAGTAGGCTACAGTTGTTAACAGATTCCTGCAATGGGTTCTTTACTTATTCACACTTCTTTCTAGGTAACTTAAGTGAGAAACCTTGGCATAATGAATCTATTTTAATTTGATTTTTTTAATTAGTTGCTCAATTGCATTTAATTTTTATACAGATGTTCACAGTTTGTTCTGGAGGTATATTTTGTACAGAAGAAAATTAGAAGTGTGGGAGATTTTTTTCAGCTCTGCCAGTCTGGACTGTTTAGAGTGGGTTTTTTTTGTTGCTGTTGTTGTTTTGCTTTTGTTAAATGCTTTTAATTTATTGGGCTATAATGATTACCTATGCAGGTAACTTCTTTAACAGCTAGAAATGCCATGCCTCATATGGCATGTCATACATGCCATATGGTATGAGGGTCTCATATGAGGGTCAAAATAAATAAAGGGTCTGTAAAGACCCTTCAAGAGCAAATAGTTTAAAATGCCTTTCACTAGATTTCATCTAGGTATACAAAATTCTATTTTAAAAGAACATTCCCAAGGTAATACGCATAAGTAGATCTTGTATTTAGCAGTACACATGCATATGTTTAAAGTTAGTATCAAACCACATTTGAACTTCCCTTGGCAATATTTAATAGCGAGATTTTCATGTCCTATTTTTGTTCATCACTTTGCAGACTAATTGTTCGTTCTGGTCCAAATTTAACTCTGCTGTTTAACTGCAACTTGAGTTTAGCTTGTTAACATCCTTCAGATTTCATCCTACTACACTGAACAGTATAACCTATCAGACATTTTTGTTTCAAGTATTATGAAATTGGGAATTAAAACATGCACAAATCAGAATATTGTGCAAATGATCATCAGGAATCTTCAGCAAGTCCTTCTTCCTCAGTTAGTTCAAACTAACCTTAGGTAACCTTTTTTTTTTTTTTTTTTAATCAGCAAAGAATTCTGGCCCAAGAATTTTGAAGAATTCCACAAAATGCACTTAAAGTAGTGTCTGTTTTAAAAAAAAAAAAAAAAAAAAAAAGTTAAACTAGCATATTTAACTCTGGTACTGTAGATTTGCATTAATTTATGTAAACTATAAACAAGTATTAGTTAAGAAGGTACTGTTAAAAGTCCCTGCACTGTAGTGCAAGAACCCTTACAGTTACTATCCTGCGCTATAATCCCATCAAAATTAACTAATCATCTTTGATCAGATTGCGTTAAAGGAGTTAGGGCTGAAGGGCTACCTGCCCTTAAGACCTCTCAGTTCTCTTCAATCTTGAAGCACCTAAGAATGTCCCATGAAGGATGAGGGCTTAATTCAGCCTCCCAGAATATAAATTGTTGATTTCTTTTCAGTGTCTAGCATAGAATATATCAACACAAAAGAGAACAGGCAGAATTAAGCTTTACTATTTTTCCTACCTTTTTAGAAAAGTTAGAAGCTTAAACAAGGTATAAAAAGTTCAACAAGCTCTGATCAACCCAATTACATGCACTCTGTTAGGCAGATTAAAACATCTTTCCAGTTCATGTACAACAGGGTAATTTTTATCCAGCTATGCAGTGAAAATGGCCAGATAAAAGTTATAAAATGATGCTCAAAAATCACAATTATGCTCAACATTTTTTTCTGCTTAATTTGTAATAATTTTGTTTATAAACGACAGAAGTTCACAACTGAGGAAAACATGCTCTAGTGAAAAGCAGACTTTTCCTCATTATAGACATTTTATTACACTAAACATTCTGACTATTCCTCACCACTAATGGTATCATTAAAAAAAAAGCTTAGGATTTTGTAGTTAAAAAATTGTAAAATATTATGGGGAACAAGTCTTTCGAAGATTCCACTAAAAATACAGCGATTCACAACTACTTTTTAAGCTATCAGAGGCAAGATCTTGCAAAGAAAAAAGGACTGCCATCATTACCTACAGGTTCATGATGGGAGTCAGTATGACAGAATTAACAGCTTTCAACTGTAAAATTACTAATTCCAGTAATACAGTACATTAAACATGCCATTTGAGATATATGCCAACTTCAACTACCACATATGGCATATCTATCTAATTATCACAGTTTGTGTTTTCATATGCAGAGCTGTTCTAGTTTTTAAACAATGTGTCAAAATGCACTGTTTTATCTGAAAACATGATAAGACTGAGAAACAATTTAGGCAGAAGAAACTGTCTTTCATAATGAGTAGGTCAACACTGTATTTTTAAGACGCTGTAAACTTAAAATTGCTCAAAGGGATGAAAACAGGGATGAAAAACAACAAATAGGCCCAAACAAGAAAAAACAACAACAAAAAAATTATCAGAACCAGTCTTTCCTTATTTAACAAGACTTTGGGTTTTTACTTGTAAGTACAAGTTAAGATGCAACTGACTTCTCATACTAAGAATAACTATTTCAAGGTTAGTATTTTCAACTTTTAGCTTTCAAGTCTTTAATTTGCCTATTGACATATTAAGTCTTAGCTGAGGATGGACAAATAAAACAATGAAGTCAGTCATTCTTCCAGTTTTGCATCTGTGATTTAAAACAGTATTGTGAAGCAGCACTTGTGCAGACATCAGTTGCAGTGAAGACAGACTTCGCTTGTGTTCATTCTTCATGTGCAATTTGACCTCACTCCACACAATCGCTATTGCAGAATCTTACATTCTAATTGCAGTTCAATACAAATCATGCACTGAATATTTGATTTCAAACTCCCCAGCTGGTGCTCAGTGTCACTTCAGCTGTTCAATGGGATTTTTCTTTTAATATTTCTTTGTGTAAATAAGCAAAGATCTCACACATAATTAGCATGGAACATAACATAATCTTAATCTCTCCTTTTACATCTTGTAAACAGTACCATGGATTTTTATACAATGAAATCAGATGTGTACAGAAACAAAATAGAAACACGTTGGTAAATCCAAATACTTAGGAACTTGGGTTCTGCTCAGGAATACAAAAATAAAGGTAAATATCAAATAAGTCATCAACTGATTTTGATCAGGTCTCCCTTAAACCTCATGAGTGAGGATTTTTTTTTTCCTTCCTGTTTTAAGTGACCATCAAGTGCTTGCACTAGCTGTTACCTTTACAAAAAGTAAGTACAAAGCTAAACCTGTGCAAAATTAATGTTTGTTTGCTGAATCAATTAATGGAAAAGTGTTAGATTCTGAGCAGTAAACCTGAAATTTTTAAAAAACTTTCTTTTCAACAAATAAATTAGAGGAAGTGAAACGAAAAGTTTCTGTAAAGAGAGCATTCCTGTTTAAGTAACTGGATTTTTCAGGGTGTTACAAAACCTAATATATTCCAAAACAGAATTAAAAAGCCAACTTATCAAAAAAGATGCATAATTATTCTTTGAGCTAGCCAAGCAACATTATTTATGTAAAGCCAAAGAATACCAGTAAGGACAGTAACAAAAACAGTGTTGGTTATATGCTGTGTGTTTTCTTTTTTTGTCCTGCTTTTGGCCTTGTAAGATCGTCACCTTTCAGCTAAAACTGAAAGGAAGTTTAAAAAAAAAAAAACGTTACTTCGATTGCAGAGAGGCATTGAAGTAAAAAAGTAGAGAACTTTTACTCTAAGAGATTCAGAACATGTGCGTTTGGCAAGTTCATATCAAAAACTTGTACTATACACCAACTTTTGATAAACATCTGACTGTAACTGCTTAAATACTGAAGGCATCCTACATGATCCTCCTCAAGGCATACAATTTCTTCTTGTATTCACTGTTTATTTCACAATTTTAAAATTTAATATAGGAATACAAATACATATTTGAACACCTTTATCCTTCTGAGATACTTTCAGTTAAAATTGTTTGTAAGTCTAGAAAGAGGTGAGAACAAAGGTTTCCTCAAACAGCGAAGAGCAGCAATAATGCTAACTTCCATGGATAAGCAAAAGGAAAAAAAAAATATTTGCTGGACTAAAGAAAGTGCTTAAAAAGCACCAAAAGATCTAAATATTGAACTTTTCTAATGAACCTCTTGTATGCATTTTTTTTTTAATGCACTCTGCACAATCTTCCTATATATGAAAAGCACATCAAATGAGGACCACGTAAGTAGAATGCATATTTCATTTCGTGTACATTAAGTACTTACCTGAAGTTAATCTTACACAAAAACTGCTGGTAACTTTAGTCGTCACTCACTTTCTGGGAAGGCAGTGAAAAACAAGGAAGAAATCCCCACTTGGCCCTTATCCTCATAAGACACAAGAAATGGAACCTGAATTCCTTTTTGCTGAAAGCAAGAACAGTATCTTCCAATTCTACTCTATGCCAATATAGGGTCTGGACAAATTTAGGAAGTGCTTAGCTGTGGCGGAATATTTGACCACACGCAACACAGCAGAAAGAAATGTTTCAGTTTTGATTAGTTCCAGAAGGTCTTCACCCTTACAAAATTCTACTTACCAAGCAATCTGCATTCACTGGATTGACAATGCAGATACCTTTTAATGGCAAAACTTCCATTTTGAATGGCATATATAAAGAATATGCATAAAAACTACATTAAACTACTTGCAGGATAAACTGCAGATTTTCCAGTGTTTAGAACATGCTGAACTACAACTTTAAGATTCAAAATTTAAAGTTTTAAACCAAAGTATGAAATTCTTAAAAGACAGCTTTAAAATTAAAAATTGAAATACTTGCTTAGAATGAATCAGATCCTCTTTCACAAAAACAGCAGCATATGCAAAATAATTTTCTGAGAAAATATAATCTTCTGACAAAATATCCTAAGGATATCGAGCATTTCCAAAATGATCCCAGCAAGACTCATCAGTTTCCCCTGTGGAAAGGCCACTATAGCAGTTACCCTACAGAGCCTGACGTACATGACACCACCAAGTTTTTTCTACCCAAAGTATCTACACTAAACTTGATTACTTTTATATCCCATCCAAGAAGAAAAACTACTCTTTCCTTCCAAGAGAAAAGGAAACTGGTGAAAACTACTATACTCTAAATGGAATTAACAAGTGAACCTATTCAATGTTGAACGAAACTTCAAAAATGAGTCAAGCTTCACGATGAAGAGAAAGTCTACTCAAACATCCAAACGTATCCTGGTCTTTCCCTCTAGAGGGTCACCCATGTGGCTTCCACAATTCCTGCTGATCCACACTACTGCTGTCATGTAGATCTGTTCCTTTACATATTGAGACGAGCTCACATAAAATATGCCAGTGTTCTCTCTTGAATTGCCAACCATCTGTACTGCAATTCAGTAGATATACTAGCAGTGTGCTGGGTTTTTTCCCCCCCTCTCAGTTTGCATTCTTAAATTACAAATCTTTATAGATCTTCTTAGTACACTGCAAATATGAAATTTTCATTAATTCCTGAGACAGTCTTTATTTTAAACACATGTGTCTGGACTTGAATATCAGAGAGTACTTATCAGCTTATTTGCATCCCAGATAAGCATTAAAAAGTAGCTACTAAGATAAACCAATTTAAAAAATATCTTTGATGACCCCTAAGTCCTACAGAACCCTTAGTTCTGTCTTCATGGAATCTCTGGCAGGGAAATAAGATCCAAGTTAAGACACTGCTAACATGCAACTACAGAAAATATTTTGAACACCTGCTCTAATCTCCTATGCAAAAACAAAAATTCGCAGAAAAAAAATCCTGCATAACCTCAAGAGCCTGTTTAACCATATACATATTTTTAGAAAAAGGTCATTAAATTTTAACTAAAATGCCAACAATAAAAATACCACAACCCTTAGCAAATTGCCATCATTTTCTAAAGTTTGCATGGGAGAAAAAAAGGTAACCAAATGAGGACTGGTCATTCTGGTAAAAAGCCAAGTCTTTTAAAGATAAATAAACAAATTAGAAAAAAGTCAACAATCTTTAGACAGCCATTATAAAGCTGCCAAAATTCATCAACATACAGTTATTTACAAAAGAAAATCCAAAAAAAAATGCACAGGATACAAATTCCTAGGCCAGACAACAAGTAAAGCACAGCAGTCATCTAGACACATTAATGAATTACTCCAACAAAAAGGACAAATAATGGATAAACAACTACAGAATTGTTTTTATTTCAAGCATGTACACATGTGTTAAAAAGAGAGAAATTCAAGGGATTACTTCATAACTAAAACTGACTATATTTTAGGCCAACCTTACCTGTGGCATGCTCGAAATCACAGTGCTACACTATCAAATGGCGAAGAATGGAACCAGAAATACTCCTCTATATTAAAGACCACGTTTTTAAAAAGTAGAGCTGTAAGTGCTGAGCTTAACTCTCAGGAATACATGCTCATATAGAAACAGAATAATAATCAATTACTAATCAACAAGTTATCATTTTAAAAAGCAATAAAAAACTAGACATAAAAATATTATTCCAATCAAATGCTTACCTTGCTACCCCCTATATACTCTATATCTCTTCAAGACTAGAAATTTCTAAGAAAAATCTGAGTCAACTTTTTTAAGACACAGGAAACATGAGGGATGACAAATATAGCCACTCATGATACTGAATCCATCAAAAATATACAAGTCTAGTGCTCTGAGGTTAATGTCATTATATGTTAATTTCCATATGTGCTTTAAAATACAACACCCTAATTGATTTAGAATCTTTTTTTCTTCTATTTAAAAGTTATTCAGGAAAATAACTTATGATGAACCCAAGTGAAATAAAGAGCTGCCCACCATGCAAGGTATCTTCTCTTTTTAAAGGCCTTTTCCTGACAAATCCTAAGAACCTGCTCAACATATACAGTTGGTCCCATCTTTGCTCCAACTATTTGTATCAATTCATTATAAAAGTATTTTATCTAGCAATTGCGTCATGTTGGCACATATTAGAACAGCTAGTCCTAGTAGTAGGTACATATTGAACTAGAATGCAGCTTATAAAGATTTTGTTGTTAAAAGCAGTGCAAACACTAGATGAGCACTTGGCATTATTACCAACCTAAATAAAAACTTATAATCCTGAAGAAAATCTTTCTGAAGTTGACACTTCTTTTTTGTTGTCTTTCTTGTCGTTGTGATTTTTAAGCATTTCAGCATGCTAGAAATCATATGCTGGTTGAGGATTAGTTCAACAACTATCAGACAAAGTGTACTACACTGTACAGTAAAACACTCAAAAGTTAGAAAGTTATGCAATTGTAAGGAGTTTCTTGGGAATCCAATTTTTACTTTAGATTGACAGAATCGCCAAGTGTCCACCTAATACAGTAAGTAGAAGACAAACAAAGTGTGCACACACACATGCAAGATGGAAAAGAAAAATCTATACCCATACTTTGTCCAACTTCCCTTTACAATGTATCAGCAACTTATCTTTATAAAGCTTAAAGGCACCCATTTTGTTGCAGACCTTTGAAAATCAGCACAGACAGAATGCCAGAAGAGGGTCTTCATTTCACAGAATTTCTCTTCATATCCAGGTCAATAAATTGCTAAATAACACCTATTTTTTTGTTTTTGTTTTGATGTGCACGTGTTTCTCACGAAAACTGCTAATAGACTGCCAGCTTACATCCAAACATAAATACTCCCCAACTCCAGTTCAATACTGGTGCCAAAACAGCAACCAAATTGCTGCTACTACTATGCCCTGTTCTAGATGCACTCAAAAAATGCCAGATTACAGACAGGGATAAAATGTGAGCCTCAACTAGCCAAGCTCCAAATAGGCATACTACCCAACTGGCCTTCTCTCCTCCCCCTTCCCTCTAAGCCACTGCCCTACGCCTTAGTAACTACATGGCCTGATAGAGTTTAACTCTATATGCACTCTAGATGCTCAGTGTAGCAAACCAAATGGAGACGTCATTTCCTACTTTCCCAGGATACGATTTTATATAAATATTTTCAGTAATTTATGTTATAAAGACTCCATAGCAATATTCACCTAGCTATTTGTATTTTCTCACCTACAAGAGGAGTTTAGAACACATTAGGAAGATATTAAATTACTGATGCCTTTGATCACCTGATTCGCAAAAGAGATTTCTCCCCCAAATGGTAAAGAAGTCCCTACTGGAAAACACAATTAAATACATGTACATACAAATCTTCCAAGAGCTTTGGAGGGTGCACACTATGGTTCTTGAGTCAAGCAAACAAGTGCCACTCTATGAAGTGGGGGAAAATAGTACAAATGTGTGAAGCTCTTTATGTGGGAAATTACAAGAGAGTTAAATGGCACTGAGCAAGGCACAAAAAAGTGCTTTTAAAATAGAAACAAGGGAACATGCAGAGAACCTCAGTATCTAATTTAATTAATGATTGAGAATGCAAAGGCTCCAACTGGTGAAACATTAGCAGCAGCCATGAATTTCACTGTAGTTCTGTATAACAAGTAATCTTACCTGAGTGATTCTCAAAAAAATGTCAACACATCGATTGTATTTTTCATCTGATCCTGTCAATGCTGAGATGACAGGCCCTGCAGGATGCAGTGAGAGATCAATGATGAAAAACAGATGTTTAGTCTTTTCACAATCAAAACCTACAAGACCAGGCAAATAAGAAATTTTGTCTGAGATTTAGGCTTCCATATATCTAACAAGTCCTACCTTTACACAATCACTTACATATACATGAGCTGACAACTGTCTGTCTTCCTCCCTTAGAAGGGACTAAAACACTGGACCCTCAGATCATTCATATTACTAATATAAAACTTTAAATCTGGTCCCTAACAAGCAGACACAATTCTTCCCAGGACTACTTGGTCACATAGGTAGGTATTTGTATCAGCTACTTTCTACATCAACTCCGCGGTCTTTCCTGAAGCAGGCCTAACTTTATCCACCAATCACACAGAATACTCAAACCTTACATAAACTCAAGTGCAATTCAGAAGACAAGTCAAGAGCACAGATATACTGCAGACAACTAGTTAAAGTGAAGAACAATAAATTCATAATCAAAACTTTAAAAAGCATGTTAGCATGTACATTTGGGAACTGCCCAACTTCAATATACTTACTTCCAAATACTGCCATAAACCAGCTTTTCAATCAGACCAGTTACATACTTCAAAAGGGAGTTTAGTGCTTGGATATAATCAAGAACAGAATATTTAATATTAGGTAATTGCCAATCAGATGCAATCACAATGATGAAATATGTTATAGATAGAACAAATGTATATCCAGTATGCTAGAGTAATAACAAGCTAATATAGGGAAAATTTAGACAGTCACCTTTTTCTTAACTATTAGACATATTTAATATTTCTATTAAAAATTGTGAAAATTTGCAATGAAAAATATCTTGACAACCATTTAATTATTTAATTAATATATTAGCAATGTAATGAATCCCTACTGAATAATCAGAATTTGCAAGGTGGGTATCTCAGAAACTGACATAAAAATAGAATAGAAGCTTACAAAACAGTAACTTAGTATTTAAAAGGTCTCTAGGCTAAATTTTGTTTGGATACTTCCTTTATGGGATGAAAAGACAGAATGACCATGAATATCAAGAAAACTATAAGCAACTTGATAAATTTCCTAAAGGTCTGTCATGCAAGCAAGCAGAAGATAGCACTGTCTCTACAGCTAAGTAATTTAGCAGACTTGCACACATACATAGTACACATTTATTCTGTCAGCTAAATGAATTCCACTTTTACCCATTTCCATGTTACTACGTACCTCTAAAAAATCACAAGACTGAGCTAACCAGCACAAGCAACTGAAGTACCTCAATACAGAGCGCACTAGAAATTCATACAAAACACAAATGTAAAAAGATTGTTCAAAATGAGTCAGAAGTATAGGCAATTTTATTTTACCCCATTCCATTTGCTCAAACAAACAGCCATTTTCATTTACAGACAACTATATCCGTTGTCAAAATAAAATATTTTTATGCAAGTCCATTGCAAGACATTTAAAATTAGGTTTACCCGCTTCATTACTTCACAGATACATTTGATAACCAGCAGAAATATTTCACAGTTTTAAATTAACATATATTTAGAACTTTATGCTAATGTCAAACAAATGCAACCACAAAGAGAAGGCCTACCTAGAAACACAATCATCAATAAGACAAAAGAGCAGCCTTTCCATTTCTGGTATGTATTGCATTTTATACCATGACACCGCAGCCTCCGAGGGTCAGATTAATTAAGATCCACAGCAGCTGCAGTGCAACGTGAGAAGCACACACTGCCACAGCTCTCGCCAGACCAGCCCAATTACCTGCACCATTCCAGCACTGGGCAACTGACAACTATCGCAGCTCTTGAGCAGCTCATGAGCTCCCACTGCTCTACTGATAAATGTTAAAAACAACTAACCTCTTTAAAGACGCACCACAACGCTGACTGCACCTGCTGTGAGCTGCAATGATGAATCCCAGAGAGATGTTTGTCAGTCAGATCTCTACAGATGTTGCTTAACTTTATGCTACAGCTGTATCCAAAGATGGAAATGAGAGAGTAATCAGGCACAAACCCTCCTCCCAAACCCCTATCTGCTCTACTTCTAATAGCTAGTCTGACAAATTCACTAAAGCAACGGTTTTCTTTCAGCTACTGATCACAGATTAAATTAAACTCTGTGGTCAACTACAGAGAGCAGTATCGTAGCTGATGCAATTAATTAATGAAGAAACAAGAACACTAAGACCCTTTGAAAAAGGTATCACATAGATTACATCCATTTTAAAATAGCAAAGAGTGAATGCATCTTTTATTGCACAAGGGAGAAGAGGAAAAACGATTAAGAGATTCAGACTTTCCCTAATTGTATTTTTAAAATAATAGATCCAAGGCCTGTATTGCGAGGAACATCCATTAAAGCTTTAATCTTTCTGCAAAATATCACTAAATTATTATATGGAAATTTTAAATTCTGTGACAACAGAAATATTTAAATGTGGCAATTCATATAAACTCATTTTCTTTTCAAAAAAAAAAGAAATCAGAGCAAGTCCAGAACAGATATTCTCAATGAACATTCACATTTCAACTTTATCAAAAAGCAAATAAATAATACTGTTACTAGAAGTGTTTTCATCTGCAAATAAGCACTTTCTAATCTATTGAGCATCACTTTTTTTCCCCTCTCCAATTACTCTGAAAAACAGAAGAAAGTTGAAAATGATGGAAAATGACATTTCTTTGCAATGACTGTAGCCATTTGATTTTGGTCTTTATTTTTCCAAAGAAGCACACATATCATTAGACTGTATCAGTTAAAAGTTAAACTAACCCCTCTCACTATAGCACAAGTTGTTTTCAACCTTTATTTCAACCTCAGTATCTGCTTCAAATCGAAGTCCTTTACTAGGTAAACGCTTCCTCAATCATTCACGTATCTAAGGTAGAAGAAATTGGTGCAAAATTTCCACCGAATTTTGATTAAAATTGCTCTAAACCTTTCAAACAATAAGTTACTAAATAATAGTACACTAGGTGAATTAGTTACGTAACAATCTCAAGATCATACTCAATATATATTCAGTGGCAGCTTTCTTTTAAATGCATAGTATTAAGGATTCTGCTAGCTAACAAGCTAACTTTTTTTTTAGTCTGCTCCAGTAACTAGGCAACTGACAACTGTCCAACTGAGAATTATCTCTCTGAGCAGCTGGCAATCAACACTTGGAGTTTCTTTTTCTTTTCTGTTTTAAACTAGTAAAAAGACGAAAAATTACAGCTATTTTATAAACCTAAGCAGTTCTAATGATCCTACCTCAGAAAAAACTACTCACACAAGGAGTCATTTCCCCAGCTCCATTATCCCCAAGGCTACTTCTATAAGTAGATGTTTACAAGTGAATCTGAAAAGCTTAGTTTTACATGTATGAAGTATTTAACTCATTATGAGCAACACTTGAGAAAAAAAATCAAAAATATCAAGAGCAAGATGCATTTATGTATGACAAACCATCTTCAAGAAACTGTGAGAACAGAGCTAATGTTTTTTTCTAACTCCATTATTTTCTCTTCCACAGCTCAGAAAGTAGTATTTCATTTCACCATTATTTCAAGTGTTGATCTTTAAAACACTGATTTCTGTTTCCCTAACACTCTGGGTTATTTTTAAGGCTTAGAAAATAATATATGACAGTTCCAGTTTTACTAAATAAAGGAAAAAATAATGGTGAGCAACGCTTGTTATATTCATCTTACCTTCAGTTTAATATGAGCAAGGAAGCTAGAAAATGGATCTATTAATTTTAAATCCCAGTAAAGTTGTGTTGTTATACAATCAGTGTATTTGAAAGTTTTTTAAGAGTCAGAATAAAATACTTTTCAAAAGGATACTTTCACAAAGATTAGGTAGGTGGTCTTCTATAATTCATGAATGCTTCAGAAAAAAAAATTTGATATTCAAACTCAAGAAAAACATCTCAAATACACGCCACTTGGTAAAAATATAGCACAACCACACAACACTTCATACAGTTTACAAAGGTGGACAGGAAAATTCCCTTTTTTATTCTCCAAACCTTTAAATGACTTCTGATTAGAAATCTATTATAAAAACAAAACCACTCGTCTTTTGTTAAAAGCAGTAAAACCTTATCCCCATTTAATTATGTGTTTATTAATTTCTGTTCTTAACATGATCTAATTTAAGTACACATATGACTTCATATTCCAATAAATTGAAAAACACTGACCGAGCTCAAATTCACTCAAGCACCGAGTTCAGACCAGGCAAGATCCTGTTGCAAGATAAACAACATGATGCGATGTAACACAATTTTGCGTGCGGGTGTGTGCCTGGGTGTGCGAGTGAGAAAGACAGAGACAGCGACAGCACACGCGGGAAAGCATTCACCATGGAAAAAACACATATACCTACAGTAGTTTGCAGTCCAGTGCTCACTATAATTCAGAATGGAGAAACAGTAAGACAATGAGTGCTTAACACAAAGATACATTAACCACCGATTCTTACTAGATTATTTGAAATAAAACCATGCATAAAAAATAGCTTCACAGAATGGTCACTTTCCTTATGATACTTGACTTCATTAAGAGTAGCATGCTATGTCCGTATTTACATTTCGTATCAGAACCTGCTTCCCCATACGCACTCTATGCGGAAAAGATCAGTTCTTATTATTTTAAGTGTAGGGCATAGTTTTGAATTCAGTTCCATTAATTTAGTGGGACAAGCCTGAACAGAAAATTATCTGAAAGAGACTATGCAAAATAACCAAAGTATCATAAGTCCAGACAATTAGAAAAAAACAGCTGGTAACCTGAAAAGGAAACAGTGAATTGTATACTGGAAGAATAAAGACTGTAGTAGACAACAATATTTTTATGTATTACTTCCTACTTTGTTAACCAGAAGTTCAGTGAAAAACAATTTTTTTTTCTTCTATTTCCTGTAATAAGAGCATCCACATAATTCTTCAGTAATTATGTCACCTTTTGATGCACAAAAACAGTTACTCTAACAGAAATCAATCTACATACTGAACCCCTGTATCACAAGAAACCTACTAGGTCAGAGAAATTACTCATGACTGCTGCGTTACAACCAACTTTCTTCTTTCCAAACATCAAGTTACTTATACTACCCTAAAACTTGTTGGAATGACAAACAAAAACTTTCATAAACTTCCATGAAAGAATACTCCATAACCAAATGTGTATTAATACCATATATAATCACAAACAAAGAGTACGCAATAAGTAATTTCCATTCTGAGAAAGGAATAATTATTTCTAGAAAATTCGTAAGAAAAATAAGACAAAACTTTAAATTTGCTATTTCACAAGGTTTGTATTCCCTAATGCTATATGTGCATGAGGGTCTGGAAGAAACCCAAAAGTCATCAGCTTAGGGAATGCCAGGACTTCAGAAAATTCCACAGGCTCATGGTCAAATGCAAACAGAAAGGCTAACAAGGACTAGCCACACTAGAGCCAGTCTGTCATACTGCTACTTACTAAAGCGTGGAACAGATATCAAACTTTTTTAAATCATTAATTTTCTAAATGATACAATATGGCTGTAAAATCAGAACTGCACGAAGTCAAACTGGAACTTCATCTGCACCTGTTACAGCAAAACTGCATGAATCTTCCTGACATAATCATTTATATTATTATTATTTATTTAAAAAGGGAATATTCTTGCTCGTTTCATTCTAGTTTGCTAAATTTTTTTCATTTTCCGAAGGCTCCTGAACTGCTATTGCTTTATCTTTCCAATTTGTTGCACAAAAAAAAAAAGTGTAATTCTGATTTAATCAACAAAAAGAAGAATTATGCTAGAGCCCTGAACAAAAGATCTAATCTTTGGAGTGTCCTTTCTAACTGACTATAAATAAACTACAGTTAAATGAAAAGGCATGTAATTTGGTATTTGGAATATCCTTTATAAACACCAATTTTCTGTCACATCCTAGCACATCTGACACCACCTCATGTATAATGCAAAAAAAAAAAAATCTATTTTATTTTCCTCGATTGACATTGAATTTAATTTAGTATTGCGGCTCTTTCCTCAGCTTATGTTATTAATTCTGCAATCAAGTTCTTTTAAATGCTTTTATTTCTTCCAAGGCTTTTCACAATTCCACAGTGATTTTTTTTTTCTACCCTAACATACCTTTCAAAGTAAAGGACAGCCTTTTCCAACTTTCTGGAAGGGGAAAGGAAAGGAAAACAAAAACAAACAAACAAAAAAACCTCAAAAGATGACAAGTATCAGTTGTTAAGCTATATCCTTCAATAAAAAACTACCCACATCATTTTAACCTGCAACATTTAAGTGTTATAAACCGCTCTCAGGAAAAATATGCACAACAGGTGCATTAAAATTTCCATATCAGAAACTGTTATTTTAAATAGAATACAACCTCTGTATTAATAAAAGAAATTATCCACCTATGCCTGACACTAAACAGAGAAACCAGGAAAGCTAAATATTGAAGTGTTCTGCTTACATCCAAACCAACTGTCTTTGTTATTTCAGAGAATTCAGTCATCTTGCTAAACTGGAACAAATGCAAAGCAGCTCTGCTTTTTCCAACAGAAAAGATTCAGTAGCATGCAGTAAACTCAGTTCTATATCATCATCTATACTTCAAAATACCAGGACCAAAATACCAAAAAAATGTTACCTCTGTTATAAATTTGCATGAATTAAAAAGTCCTCTAGAACAAAATTCAATTACAAAATGCTAATTTGTTGATATTTAGGAAGAAAAAAATATTACTCAATCATAGAAGCTAAAATACTGTGTATTATTATTTAATATCTCAAGAAATTTTGTAAGGGAAAAATGTTAAGTCAGATACTATTATTACACTCAAGTATAAAAAAAACTTCACTTTTTGCATATTTTAAATATAGTTACAAATTGTACTTTTGTTTTATCCAAAGTATTTCATTTTTATAACAGATTTTTCTTTCACTATCATGATAAATACAATATAAAGAAAATATGAAGAGCAGCACTTGTCCTCTTTACTTCACTCCAGAGCCAGTGAACAAAGCAATGAAGCAGAAAGAAGGTACATAATGGATTTAAAGTAAATGGCCCATTCTTTAAGAAAGCAGCCTCTCATTTTTACTCATTCTAGCTTAATTGTCATTACAATGTCTGGAAACTTCAAAAGAACAATTATTTTAACGCCAGCTGTCAAGTTGTTTCCATAAAACTACATTTTTTAGCAAAAAAAAAAACATAGAAACAATCAGAAAATGTTAACAAGAATATTTTCTTGCAGAAACATTGCAAACATCTTTAATCATACTTTAGTTGTTAAGACTACTAGATCCCAGTCAATTCAATATAGGAGCTAAGACAGAACATATTCACTGTTGCACTTGGTAATATGCTTTCCTGCTAAATAATACTCCAGCTGCACTGGATGCTTACTCTTCAACACATGAAACACTCTAACATGTGCATATTTCTCTTGGGATTTTAAAATAAAGAATTGTCTAATTTTTGCACCTACCTGGGTAAAAATCTTTGGATTTAGACAGCTTGATGGTGGCCCCAGTCTCTTTCTGCAACTGAACAATTGTCTGTCCTCCCTTCCCAATTATAGATCCAGCAGCATAACTAGGTATGAGGACCTTTAGAAAATATTGGCCATCCTCTGAAAAATTGAGATATGCATGGTTAAGTTGGTTTACAAACTTTAATCTCCCCCTCCAGACCCACAAATAAATAAAATATTACAATTTTAAAGTTGCCAGTAATTCATGCATCCCCATCTAACCAGTTGCGTCATTTGTAAAAAACGTTTGGACTGTCTTTGCTATTTTAAATTATGTACATGTTTATAACAATATCAAAGGACCCACATATATCTCTTAATTCTACAAAAGAATGAGAACAAAAACTAAACTATATATTTCAGAAAATAGAATTCTTCCAGTTATTACGATGGTAGCCATAGCACACCAAAATGAACAGAGCCCTTAAAAAAAATAAATCCCTGCACAAAAACATGTCCAGTGACAACTACGACCTTGCCTGAAAATAAAGCAAAAGAAATGCCAAAACTAAGAAGGAATGAATTGTAAATACTGCTGGGCTATTTGTTTGTCATTAGCAAACACATGAGAATAGCAATTAGTTATTGCCTGCATTCTTCGTAAGTGAGCAAAACGACTACTCTGCTACCAAATAACCCACCCAAAATGTGGGGTTTTATTCCAAGCATTTCAGCCACTGCCAAGAAAACAACTCAACATGGGGCGGATGGAATCACTTGCATAAGTAATCCTGGTGTATTCCTTTAGCACTTCTTAAGTGACAATGATCTCTTTTAAGCTCATTAATTAAAGGACATTAAGAAGAATTTTTCCCAATTGATCAAAAGCCTAAGTCACTTATTTTAAATGCACTTAAAAGGTGAGAGACAATGCCAATCATCTACCCACCCCGAAAGCGCACCATCAGAAGAGGTAAAATACATATGTGTCTGTGTGCGTGCACATGCATGGGTTTTGTATATATATGTATATATATGCTGTGTGTGTATATATACATATATATATACACGTATATATATATATAATGCATGAAAAATGAATTGGGGGGGAGGGGAAGGAGGATCCCCAGTCTCAGTCAGGAGCTGCACAATTGTCTGTGCTCTGATCCCAGACCTAAACCCAGCTACGCTGAAGTCTGGGAACCTCCAGCAAGTGCCTCCAAAAAGTGCCAGACAATAAGGGTAGGCTGATTCCCAGACTTCTGCTCTCCCCGGCAATCAAGGCAGTGTCCCATTTTTTTGCTGTTGGTGGTGGTATTTTCACTATCACCCCTTTTATCATGCAAGCTGCTTCATAAAGTTCTCTCTCCCTTCTTTTTTGGAACAAAAGGCAGAGGTCGCGGCTCGCCTCGCCGCAGGCTGCGCGGGTGCCACGCACGGCAGTGCCCATCCATGTTAGCGTCGCCGGCTGCACAAGGTGCTATATTTAGCCAGGCTCCTCACGCTGCTCGGGCGCCTTCACCTCTGCCTGGGCGCATCGCGGTGGCGATGCGGGCGGCGCGGGGATGCTGCGCCCGCCGCGGCCCCTCGCGTGCGGGAGCGGCGCGGCGCTTCACGCGCATCGCCCGGCGCCGACAATGGGAGCGAGGCCGAGGCAAGAGGAAAACACAGGGCAAGGCTGGGAAGCAACTTGTGACCCCCCCCCCAACCTCCTCCTGCGAAACCTGGCCCTCTCCCCCAACCCGAGGATGTGAAGGGAGGAAAAGTGCGCTCGCAGCCCTGCTCCCCGCTGCCGGCTATTCGAGCCGCTCGCTAAGCGGGCGGGGGAGACGCCGGGGCTCGCAGGGGCCCCTTGTTCTGCTGCCTAGGCTGCCGGGGTCAGGGCTGCGCAGCCCCGGCGCGGGTATTAAATAAAAAAGCCGGGCAGATGCTGAAAAGCGACGCCATTTTGATGAATGATAACGGCGGCGAGCGGGGGATGCCTGGGGGGGCGCGGGGGCGGCGGGCAGGTAGCGCAGGAGAGGCGGGAGGGCTGGGCAGGGGCGGGGGGCAGCGCGCCGAGCAGGTACCCACCGCCCGTGTTGGTCCTCTTGGTGCTGCCGGCTTCGGGGGGCGCCTCGAGCGGTCTTTTCCGGGAGTCCGGCGGGTCCAGGTCTATGGGAACCCCGGTGTGGGTCCCGTTCTGCTGGATGGGAGCTGCCGCCATCATGTTTGCTGCTGCTCGGAGGAGAATTGTCTCTTCCCTTCTGTGGTGGGGGGGCAGGGAGGGAAGGGGGGGAAGGAGGAGGAGGAGGAGAAGGAGGAGGAGGAGGAAGAAGGGGGAGGAGGGGAGGGGGCTCGTCCCGTTCCCTTGTCCTTTTCGAAAGCGTAGAGCTAAGCTCGGGATTGTCGAGGATGCTCCGCGCCTTGTTTATCCGGCACCCGGGGGGAGGGAGAGGAAAGGAGGGAGGGAAGCGGGCAGGACTGGGCTGGAGGAGCAGCTGCAGTGCAGTGTCAGGAGGAGATGGGAAGGGAGACAGGGGAACGAGGGGGGCGAGACAGGGAAGAGAAAGGGGCGAGAGGAGAAGGAGGGGGAAGAGTGAGACAGGAGGAGGAGAGGACGGAGTGAGTGGGAGAGGAGAGGGAAGGAGGGGAGAGAGTGAGTGGAGAAGAGAGGAGGGGAGAGTGAGTGGGAAGGAGAGGAGGGGAGAGAGAACGGGTGAGACAGCGCAGGGAGGGGGGGCGGAGGGAGGGAGCGATGGAGATGGTGGGCGAGCGAGCGGGCGGGCGGTGGGAGAGGATCCGCGCTGCCTCTGGCCCCCTTCAGTCCCTGCCTGCTCTAGCGCGGAGCCTGGCACTGCCGCGGCGCGGCCGCCCGCGCTCCCTCATGCTCTGGCCTTGTGTGCAGGGGCGTGAAGGCGGAGGGCCGGGGAGGGGAGGAGAAGCGGGAGGCCGGGGAGCCGCCGGCTGCGCGTCGCTTCTCCGCGCTCGCGCCACGGACGCGGGGGCCGCCGGGCTCGGCCGCGCGGAGCGAGGCGGCACCAGAGGTTAGAGCCGCGCGGGGGGGGGCAGCGCGGGGGGCCGCCGCAGGACGCCCGGCCTATAAAAAGGGAGGCGGGGCTTCCTCCGGAGACAGGCGTGCGGCCTGGCCAATAGGAGCGGGAGAGGGTGAGGTTGGGAGCGCAGCGCGTAGCCAATGGCGGCCCGCGGGTGCAAAACCCGTTGGGGAGGGGGGGGGCTCTAACGTGCGCGGCGGCCGCGGGCGGGGGTGACGGTTGGCGGCGGCGGTTGGCGGCGGCGGCGGGGAG